>BMAO01013231.1:0-56080 GCA_019973975.1 Trichonephila clavata | reverse complement strand
TTGTGAAAAATGTTTCTATTGTAATAGTATTTTGTTCATATATAGAGCTAAGACTTCTCTCCAGAGAGAGAGCCTGATCTAGGATTTTTGAAAAATTCACATTATTTTTAGAGCTGCAACCAATTAAAATATTGATCGGTCGGGGTTTTTTTTAAACATTTTCCTCTGTGATGTATTAAAATATGGATAAATCTATTCTAAGTAATATATTTCAAAAATCCTAGTTCTGGCCTTGTACAGAAATCTGATCTGTATATATACAAAATATTATTATTATAAGAGCATTTTTCATAAAAGAGGAATGTTTTGAAAATATGTAATTCTATGTTCATTTTTTGCCAAAAAAATGCATTTAAATAATTTTTTACTGTAATATTATTCTTAAAACAATTTTATATGTGTATTCTAATCTGACACTAAATATTGAAAAAAAATACATGTATTCGTGTGTGTGTGTGTGTTTGCAAAACCATGGCTCCAAACGTAGTCGGATACCTTAACAAACAATCGAACGAAAATATTCAAGAATACCTGATGCGATTTTAATACACAATAAATTAAGCCATGGGATTATATATTAAAATTAAATAACTTTCATTTTCATCAAGCAAGTTGGAAATATTTAACATAGCTTTCAATTTGAAGGTGGAGCATATTGATGCATGAAATTAATATCTTTTTTTGCATGTTATTTTTCGAGTATCAATATATTTCAATATACCACTAAGTAAATGTAATCTTTATTTTAAAATTCCCTTTGTTTCATAAAGATTTGCATATGAGTATTAACTGAAACGATTGTTTCACCAAATCTTTCTAAATCGTGCAATCAAGCGCGTTTTCTTGGATAAAAAGAAAGCATTACTTTACCATTCAGGATCAGTAATTTATTCAACGTATTACTTACCAGGGAAACGTAACTCAAGAATACCTGAATGAATAATGTCGGGGTAATTCTAAGATTCAAAATCCGCAAATTGATGCTGTTGTACTGATTCCTTTGACAATTGTTATCAGTTTAGGAAAATCACTTTAAAGGGATGAAGTGATAATTCACAAATTCCTTTCACAATACCTAATTCTTTCTGTGCACGAAAACTCTTAAAATTATTTAGTTATGCAAATTACCTGACTCGTAAGAGGTTTCGAGAATTAATGGAAACTTCAGTGTGCATTTTAAAGGATAATAATTGGCATGTTGTGTTGAGAAAAGTTTTAGTATTTGTTCCGAGAGATATTTAGCTTATGAATGAAAATTTGCAAACTATTTACAAATTTTATACTAAGAGGATTTTGCATATATTTTTTAAAATAGTCATGTTCCTTGCAACTCAGGTATAGGCAAGTATAGGGGAAGGTTGATTGGCTCTAAACGATTGCACCCTACCATCGTCAATTCTAAAGATAAAAATTTGTTTATACCACTGAAGCTATCTTATGTGTTTATGACCTATACCCGGGGTGGGCATTACGTCGATCGCGATCGACAGGTGGACCGCTAAGACAATTTGGATTGGCCGTCTGAGATTAGCCGTTAGTAGTTGTATACGGAAATATTCAAGATTAGCTGACAGTACGCAGACCAAGTGTTCTACTGACTATTATTACGAGAACTAACTTTAGAAGAAAATGTTTTTTTTTTTAATGTATTTTGTATTGTTTGATAATAAACGCATCATTAGATATTATTATGTTTGTATTTTGCGCTTTGCTTTAAACGGAATTTCTAAAAAAGTGAGTTTTTCATTTTATTTACGTAGGTAAGTATATATTCCATATTTACTATTAAGATGTAATAAATATTGTTGACTTTTTCCTTACCTCACCACATCTACGACTCTGGGCAGTGGGGGCACTCGTGAATTTTTCAAAGGGGGCGCGGCGCGGTGGTGCAGGTTCGAATGTCTAGCATTCTCATATCCTACTCCAATACGCTGCCAAACATTTTTGTTTCCATTTTGTAGATTGTAGGAACAAAGAACAGTAAGAAATAAATTACTGAATGAATAATTAACATTAATTAATAAAGTTATTAATAACAAATTTTTCATTAAATTTTACGTACTATATACATGGGATTATAATCGATAGAAAAAAAAATTCATGCGCAATGGAGGAGGGTCCAGACTCGTGGATCCTCCCCCCTTTTGTGTGCGCCACTGATACTGGGTGGACCGCAACACCTTCAAAAAATTAGAAGTAGCCCGTACCCTGAAAAAGTCTGCCCACCCCTGACCTATACTGTCTTGTAATATTTCTATTTATTGCTCCATGATTAAGTCGGCTGATTTCAAACCTCTGGTCTCAGAGGCTGTTTTCGGCTGGCATAGACTACCATATCTACCTTTTAAATTTTTTCACACCGCATACGCAACTTAATGCAAACAAACCAAAGGCTCCAGCAATATAATTTATTCTCAAGGTTGTAATCCTAATTTTTAATTATTAAATTTATTATTCAAAATTTTTTCTCAATTTTTATTACCTCAAATCTAACATGGAAATTTAATCAGTAAAGTCAACAACCAATTTATAAAGATAGGGAATAAAGACCTCTTATGAGATCATGTGTCCCATTGAACATTCTACGTTCTACTTATTGCTTAGCTTTATTAAGTTTATGGCAGTTATTAAATTATTTTTGAACTATGTGCATTATAATAAAATAAATTAAAATAAGAGACAAATTGTAATTCCTACAAAACTAATAAAGAATGAAAATGGATTCTGAGAAACATAACAAAAACCCGTCCAAATATAAGTAAAATAAATGGTGCAAAAGAATATCGTGCTAAAATTGGATAAAAATAGAAATTACAAGAATCAGAGGAGGAGAACTATTAAAATTAAAAATACCGAAAGAGTCTTTTTGGACTAAAATGACCCATTTTGATTTCTAAAGCTGTCACTGAAATAGGCCAGTGAATTAGGGTTAAGCAATACTTTATGGACCTACCTTCCCTGTATAGCAGAAATTTTCGACATAATAGAAAAAACAGTACTATATATTGAAAATTAAGCCCATATCTTGTGGTAATAACACAAAACGATAAAATAAAATGAATGTTTGAATTGTGTGTGAGAATAAAAAGGTTTCTCATATGGAAATGAATACTAATTGACATTTTTCTAGAAAAACCAAGATAAATATGTATGTGCGTGCGCGATAAAAATTTTAATGAAATCCCCCCTTTCTGAAATCAATTAAAGTACTTACTACCCGAACAATTAATTTAAATTTACTTTTTGTTTTACTGATTATGTAAAATGATTTTTTAACAATATCATTAAAAAATTACTTGCAATCAGCATTTTAGAAATAATTACCTCAGATCATTTAAATGAAACAGTTCTTGTAATTATACATGTTGCTGGAATAAAAACTTTTAAGTTAGCAGTAGTAAGTTATATTCAAAAAAAAATTTTCTAACAGCCAATTACATCGATTTTTGAACGCATTCTTTGATTTAAGGTAAAATGCATGCAGTCGCTTACTTTATATAAATTTTGTTATTTTTTAAACCCATTTTTTTTTGTAATGGATGTTATTATCTTTATAATATTTTATATTTTGCTTCAGTAAAAAATTTATTTTTCTGTTTCGTGATTAATTGTAAATTTTTTTCCCCAGGAAAGCATTGTTTTGGCACCTGTTTTAGGATTTTAAAGAAGAAAAGGGTTTAAAGATATTTTACGAAATTGGAAAGAATTTGATCCGGTGAGTTGGTAGAATTTGTTTAACGAATTTATCCTGTGCTATTTTTTGCTTGAAGATTTTTTTAAATAGACTAAACAATGGAATGAATGAAATTTATCTAAATATATGAAAATAAATTTTGCAAAATTTATATTTTTAACAACGTTTTCAGTAATGTAAAATTTAAAGATATTTTTAGAAAGTATAGATTAAATTTTCACTAAAGAGAGGAGAAGCAACTGGCCTGCTTTCTTTCCTAAATCAAGAATAAAAAAAAGCAGATGAAAGCTCACAATAGAATAACTCCTTAGGTCTGATTTCTATAAGTTATCCTAATGGATATTTATGCATTGATGTGTAAAAAAGTGTTTATTAGAATTTTGCTTTTAAAAGTATTCCGATTAAAATTTATATTTGTAAAAAATACGTTTATGGTTAGTCTCGTTTGGAACATTTATTTAACATTTCAAACAAATATAATTGAATATTTTAATGAAAGACGTTTTCTTTCAGACTTAATAAAAATTATTATACCTGTGTATTTTAATTTAATAAAATTAAAACTAGCAAAATTATTTGATTCATAAATAACCAAAAATTTAGTTTTCTCACATTTTTCATAAATTATGTATCGTCTGCCTCTTAAAATGTAGACATATTTATTTTTTAATCTAATTCTGGGCTAAATAATATTAATACACAGTTTAATGTTGAAATATTATCACATCAATTTTTAAAACTACTTGCGTGTATTTCTGGATTTTTAAAATATATATATATATATATATTAGGGGGGAATATATATATACGTAAAATTATTTTTATAATTGTATCACTTTCTATAATATTTTCTTATGAAATTTGTTATTGTTGCAATATTATGCAATGAAAATTCAATAATGTGGAAAGTTATTATAACTGCATATCTGAAAAATATATTTTATAAGGATAAATTTCTGCTGCTATTCTCTGTTAATTAAATATTCAGAAGTTGAGAAAATAATAAAAAATTGGATGAAGAAAAACTTTTTACGCTTGTCATCTTTATAATAAAGTAAATCATGTAGGGATAGAATGAAAGGAAAAATATCATGCTTTTAATATGTAAAAGTACAAAAAGAAATATTTCCTTTTTGATATAGTTTACGCTTGGTTTTTAAAACTGTGTAGAATTAAAAATATGCATTGGTTAAGGGAACCTATTGTTAAAAATACATATTTAATTTAGATGCTAAATTAAATTCTTTTTATTAACTGTTTATTTTGCAAAAGAAAACATCGTAGACAAAATATAAGAATCGTGATTTTAATTAAAATTGCTTTTTTTAGAGTAAGTGACTTATGCAAAATGCTTATTTCATAACTTGTTTGATGTTTTTATGTATGATAGTGTTTATCATTAACCTTTACGTGGACGACATAATTTATTAGAACAAGTTCATGTACTAAAATAGATAACAAATTAATTTAATAAACCGTAAAATCTACCCAAGAAAAATTACATGTATTTTGTGTTAAAAATCGCATTTCATTGTTTTGAGAAAGTAGTTCAAAATTCTGGCCTATCTATTTCTTATCCTAAACCTTTAAGAAATCGGTTAATGTATCGTTCAAAAATCACTGTAGCCGCGGTAAATGAATGGTCATAATGGGGTTGATTCATCAGTAGAGGGCGCTGCGATCATTTGACAATCATCACGTGCGATCAAGTAAACAATAACAGCTGTTCGTATTACACTTGTGGTTGTACGATAACTTTCGAATTTGCTTACATTTTATTTTATATTCTTTAAAGTTTTTTAGTACTCTAAATATGTTTAATATATTTTCTAGACTTTGCTTTTCGTATAGTAATTAAATACATACATAGTTTTAGCTTACAGTATTAGATTTATGCTTAGTTTATATTCTTCTGTTCTTTGACTTCGTGTCTTGTGTTTTTGTATACTTTAGTAATTAGTTTGCCTGCCACATTGTGTTTAAAAAAATATGGATCATTCAATTGAACAAAATCCTGTTTACATAAAAATTAAATATTAAAGTGTAGAACGGGAGGGGGGGGCACACTTGGGGATGTCACAAATTTTTTGGCGACAGGAATTGATTATCAAGCAACTTAATTTAGTAATAGGTGTTGTGGGAGACCGGAATCGATAGCCAAACAATATAATTTAGCGATAGGTGTTCCGAGAATTTACGAATTCTAATTTTGCAATAAAAATAAAGATATTAAAGTGAAATTTAAAAAAAAAATTATAAAGCTATCAGTAATGCATATGAAAAGATAAATTATGTGTAAGTTAAAGGAAAGAAAGTATTTCATTTTGTTTTATGATAATAGATGCAAATCCGAAAATGCCGCCAAAATACTTAGTCGAATCAACACGAATGAAACACGTAGCTATTTGTTTAGCCCACCACCATGTGATTATGACGTAAGATGAATGGAGTCCATTGGGTATTCGTGGCTAGCGTTGTCAAGTGAGTTCGAGCCCTCTCGTCACTGAAGACCTTTCGTATAGAAGGGCTGATGCACGTTAAATCTATGTGCTCTCGTTAGTGTGGTATGAAAAAAGGGTGCCAACTCAGGTGTCATACTCGTCACTTGGCCAAAAGATCCGCCACCAATAACACTTGCACTGCTTCAAAATGCAACATTAATAAAAAAAATTATGTCCAATCAAATTCAGCAATCAATATGTACTTCTCTCCTTCTTGGGTTGGGACTCTTCTTCGTTTTTTTCTCATGCGACAAAAATTTGGTTTTTCTTATTTGAGAAATCATTAGTAGAACAATTTTTCTACCTTTTTATTTTCTTCAAATCTCATCCCAGCCTTTGATTATCATATAAAAGACAAAAGGGTTAATGTTAAGAAAGGCTTGGAAAATGTTGTGAATTTCGTATATAATTCTATTTTGGAGAATAGCTTGGAGATTTGGTACTCATCTTAAAAGCCATCGTTGGAACTATAGACACAACTTTTTATTAAATGTAAAAGTGATGTGGTGGTTATTTTTAGAAATTTGGATTCATGAAGTATAAAATTATTCGATTTTCATTTCTTCATCTGGTTGTTTAAAAAAGTTTGCACCTTACACTCATTAATGCAGCTAAAGCGAAATAATTACCTAACTGTTATTCAGTTTATTTTGTGAAGCACTTAGATATATGCCTTTATATATTTTATTCTATCGATAAAAATACTAAGGGTAAATTATTACCTTCATTTGTATTTTATTTCGTCCATTATATTAAATTTGTACTCAGATTTTTCTAATTTATTTTTTGCAAAAATAAATAATTGTTCTTATAATTTATAGAAGACGTGTTAAAGCAATTAAAAGAATTTTTTTAATTTAGCCAGAAACTTCTCTTGAAAATGTAGAAAACTGTTCTTTTCTGATTACCTCGTAAAAAGTAATCAATAAAAACTGTACGCAAAGCTTTTAGCACTTTTTCTCGCAGACTGTCTCTATCTGAGGTGTAATTTATAATGTTTAATTACAGCCTTCTAAGTGTAATTATACGTGTTAAAACTTTCCACACATAAGAAACTCTCGCAAATTTCATTAACGAATTACCAAGCTTTAAACTTGCAGTAGTTTTACTTGGAGTACGATTATTAATATTTAAAATAAGTAAAAACAATTTTCAGGAAAGTAGAATAAAATTTAATGGTTCTGAACACTTGGTAAGCTATAATAAGAAATCTACAGATCGTTCAGTGTGTTTTAGACTCAAGACATAATCTATATCAGTGGGGGTAACTTTACTAGACATAAAACTCCAGTTTTGTTTCTTTTAAAATGAACCATGGTATGTAATAGTATAAGGGTCGCCCAAATGAAAGTGGCACTACAGTAGGTTTGATAAATGGTTTAATGCCATTGATATAAATTAATACTGATACAGAGTCATAGATTATTATTTAATACCCAGGTTCTAAGATAAGAAAGGCTCCAGATCATGTAAAATTAAGTTTATATAATTCGATGGTTATATTTTGTATTTAGACAAATACGTACCTTGTGTCCCCGAGAGAAGAGGTGGCCGCGGTAGCCAAGTGGTCTAGGCATCGATCGTGGCTAGCATGTCATGAGTTCGATCCCAGTACCACTGAAGACTTGCCGTGTAGGGAGCAATGCACGTTAAATCTGTCAAGAGCTCAAACGTCTTCCTGTTGGTGTGGAGTGGTAGTTAGGAGAGGGGGTGCCAGCTCAGGTGTCGTCCGCGTCACTTGACCATGGTTCAAAATTACGTGGACCGTCCCAAAAGCCCTCGTGTAGCTGAACAGTGGACGTTAATATTCACTCACTCAGTCCCCGAGAGAGGAGGATGAGGAAGGCTGACAAATAATTTGTTACATAAGTGAAGTGAAGTGAATTATTTCGACCGACTCTGCTTATTCTTTTAGCGCCTTTTAAAATGGACCGCGTCACACCGAAGTGTCTCCGCGAGACTCTTTTCTCTATGGTGCACTAAAGCTCTAATTGGGTGAAGACACTCGTGCAATGATACAAAACAAATCTTTAAGGGCACAATGACCCCCTGTTATTCCCAAATTTCTCCTTTCTGAGGAATTTAACCATTTCCTATAAACAAGGGTTGAAGTAAAAATTACCAAGTATAATTGGCCATATACAGAGTACAGCGTCTCTTCAATGCGCACAAAGGAAAGAAGTAATACAAACATAACAAATAGGCTAGACAAGGTCACCTTGTAGGTTGGAACTAGTGTCCCAGTGGTCCATGGTATGATTTATACCCTGGGTGAAGAAGCTCCGGTGTTGGTTGTGGAACCAACTTTCAACAGCAGCTTGGACCATATTATTGTCAGGAAATTGCGCCTTTTCAGAGCTTTCTGGAGTGGACCGTAGATGTGGTATTCATGCAGCGAAAGATCTAGGGTGTAAGAGGGATGTTCATGCACCTCCCAATGGAATTGCCGTAACAAAATTTGGCACGCCACAGCCCCATGAGGACGAGCATTATAATGCAAGATGATAACCCCGCCGGATAGCATGATACGTGAGAGGTTCTTGACATTCATTCTCAGTTCATGCAATGGGGCACAGTACGTGGCACCTTTGACAGTCGTATCGTTTGGAGGCATCCATAATGCGAACAATGCCTTTTAACATTCCACTCTATCATACACATTTGCATGATATCGCATGCATTCTCAGCACTGTGATAAGCTCTATAGGGGTATGCGCAATCATCTTTCTCTACAAATTGCGGAGTTATTACAGCAATGCCACTTTCGTTTGGATGACCCTTATATTTGGTTCAAATAATCAGTCGAGATCATTATGTAATTCAATCACTTTTATTTAATTTTAAATATGATTATATTATTGGCCATCGCTTTCTATAAGCGAAATAAATATCGAATCCAACCAATAATGATAAATATTCAATTAACTGACCCTGGAATCTTTTTAAATCACTGCCCAACAAGTTCCATGTATATTGTAATCTTAAGTAGCTGTCATACGAAAATCCATGAGTTTTAATCCTATTTTAATAAGAAATAATCAAGGTTAATTCTTCACATTAACTACGTGATTCCGCTGTAGCGTAGTAGTTATGGCCTTCATTTCGTGCGGAGTGTAACGGGCTCGTGTCCTGATACTATTCTATAAGGTATCCGTGGCTGCTTTAGACAAGTGGTCAAGGCATCGGATCATGGCAGGCATGTCATGAGTTCGAGCCCAGTACCCACTGAAGAGCCACCGTGTAGGTGAGCGATTCACGTTAAATTTGTCGAACTCAAATGTCCTCCCGTTGGTGGGGTGTGGTAGTTAGGAGAGGGGGTGCCAACTCAGGTGTCGTCCTCGTCACTTGATCATAGTTCAATAGCTATACGATATCCAGCTGAAGTGTTCATAATCAGCAGTGTTCGAGTCCTGATATTTAGCGAATGCAGTGTTACTCTAAAGATTTGGAATATTGGGAATTAATAAATTAATTGTTAAATAGATTAAATCTAGAGTCTATGACGTTCAAATTGGAAGAGGAAAGTGCCACAGTCAGGGTGTCTTCAATAAATTTACGTGGATTATATATATAGGTCCTGTATTTTTAGAATTTTTAGGGATACCACACAGGACTCGGAGCGACGACTGGATATAAATGACCACAAATTCGAGACCACTTGACTACCACGTCCACAGCTCTGTCATAATCATTTTTTTTTATTTGAGACTAATTCATTACGTACAAAATTATATCAGTTAAAATGTTTAAGAAACTAGGTTAAAGATATAATATATATTTACATGGTCTTTCCAGTGGTGTAACATATACCCCCGCATCGCCGGGGGTGTATTCTTGGGGGCCCAAAACCTGACTGATTTAAATACGGCTTGGGGCCCCAAACTTGACTTTGCAAGGGGCCGTAATATTCTCCTTTATACCACTGGCTCTTTCCTTAATAAAGAAAACGATATTAAAATAAACAATTACTGTATGTTTAGTTTGAGAAGCTTCAAGTAAAATTTTTATTTCTTAAGCATGTGTCAATATAAAGAATGTACTTGTCTTTGCAGTTATAAGAAATTAAATTGCAGAATTCTATTCATTTTAATTTCTTGATATAATGCTTCTGCTAATAATACTGCAATTATCCTCTTCCTTTGTAAGAAAAAGATGGAAAGTTATACAACATATATTTAAGTTGAGATTGGTGACAAAAACATCGAGAATGTGTTTACCTTCAAATGCTGTTCCAGCTACCAATTAATTGTACCTTGTCATTGCCAGGTATGTTTATAATCAGAGCAATAAAAATAAATACAATTGTTTGGCAGATTTCTTTGTAATTCAAATTTTTCAAAATTTTGTGGTAAAAATTTGATTTTTATTTATTTTTTCTGTATCTCTTGGTAGCTAAATCTGTTCTTTGCAAAGCTTTTATAGAACTTTTTAATTCTTTTTTAATCTTGGCTCTGTCAAATGCTTCATGAGTCATTTTACCATGCATGATAATAATGCAGCAAACACACAAAAACGCGTACCTTAAGATAATCCAATAAGAGCTAATTATTAGGGTAATTCTTTGCTGCTTATTCATCATCCATTAAAATGAGCCATTGTAAAACATGAAGTACAATATACCCACAATCGATTTTGTCGTGGTGCCCAAAACAAATGCAAATCAGATTTCTAATCCAATGTTTTATCTTTGTTTCTCTTTCAAACAGTCGTTACTTGATCGCTGTTTTTATTAGTTTATTTCTGAACTTTTGGCCCTGAAACAAGACTAGAAGAGAATAACGCTAAGTAAATTAGCGGAACTCGAACTCATTTTCAGGTGGTTCTGATCGAATTACCGATCATGGGCTGGTATACCACGTGTTATTGATTTTGCTATTAATGAAGCAATGTTTGGATCTGTTTAATTGGAAATAGAGCGGGGCCATTACATTATTTTAATGGCGTGTGTAATGTTCGATTTCAATAGATCGAGTTATTTTAAGAAATTTTTTCGTTGATGAATATGCAAATGCTAATATGTTTTGAGGAAATTGTGTTTCATTAAAAGCAACTGTAGCATTTCGTTAAAACTGTCTAAGAGGCCCTTTTTTAAACTATAATGAATCTTTATATTTAAGTGCAACTTGTATCGAAATAAGGGAATTTTCTAAAAAAACATTTATGTAAAAAATTATTTTGCTACTTTCTTTTGCGACTGCGTTAGCCGGAAGGTCGTTGCTGTAGGCTTCAACTCGAACCTCATGTTTGAGTATCGATTTTATCAATGATTCATCATGTGGAATTATGAAGCCTTAATACATGGAGTTTGAGAGAGTGAAATACCAATGGGCTAAATTTATGACGGCCACGTGATAAATCCAGTCACGTGTTCTCCATTGAATTCAAAGCTGAAATCAGTCTTCTACTTGTAAAACTTATATAAAATCTTAAACTTTATAATGGGTAAAGATGCTCAAATATTAAAATTCTTCTATAAAAGTTTTCAAAATAAAAAATACATTATATGTACCTTTACATCAAGTAAAAACTGTTCACCTATGTAAATTATAGTGGACAAATATGTACTTTTTAAAAGGAAGTTTACATAACAAACCTAAAGTTGGCAACAGCGATTCGAATGAAGTGGTTAGATAGAAACAATTTTATTAATGTCTATAACATTACATGAATTCATGAACTGATTGACTGGGATTGTAGTAATCATGGTACTATAGCATCGCATGAATTTAGTCCATTAAAATCATTCACATTTTTGTTTCCGATGAATTATTTTATGTCTTATCTTTGCCGTCGGCTTATGTAACTGTCTCGCTCAACCGGTGCGTTGAGTGCCCCGGACGTATAATTACGTTCTATCGAAATAAGATTCTTTTCTTTGCGCTGCTATCAGTAAAAATTTTCCGAAGGGTGTGGAATGCAATAAAATTTGTTTGACAGTGTGTGTTTGCTAAGGGCTAGCTTATTTCAGAGAGAAATTTGCTTATCTGTGCCTTTTCTATCCCCTCCTCATTACACCGCATAAGCGCCATGTGTAAGAAACAGTGGCACTGAGATGCGAATCGCATAACTTTTAATCGGAAGTTAATGTATAGTAATGCAAGAATTACTCTGTTGTGTCCACCAATGAAATGATTCTAACAAGCATCCAGTATAGATATTTTATATGGTACGACATTCTTTTATGTACACCCCTGGAGCGTAGCTACCGCCGTATAAGTCGTATCAATGAAACGGGGCTCCAAACTACAAGGGCCCCAACACATGTAAAAAATATAGCTAAGTGTTAAGGTAGAGCCTCCAAGGAATTTTGATACAGGGCCTACTGAAAACTAGCTACGCAAGTGGTTCTTCCCTGGTAGAAATCAAGGGATGTTAATAGAAAATAGATGAGACTCGCTTGAATCTTTCTCACAGGTAAGAATTTAAGGAATGTTAATGTTCTGGATGATTAATCTAAAAGGGGTTATGTTGTCCGGAAGACTAGCGGGTCTTCTTTGCTTCTCTCCTAGCTTCCGTAATCCGATCGGGAGAGTAATGGACTCATCAAGGAAATTCGAAGAATTCAGATCTTGTTCCTTCTAAGACTATTGAGCAATGAGACTGCTACACTCTAAAATGCCCGCTGTTGCCGAGTGTTCATGGTCAAGAACTCGTTATTTTCATTGTTGAATTGTGGGTTCGAAGCGTAATGCTACTTTGTAGACGGGCTAATGCATTTTAAATTTGTCACGGCTCAAAGAGTCATCCAGTTGGCGTGGAAGTTTGGAGATGATATGCCAGCTGATGTGTCCTCGTCGCTTAATCGAAGTTTAAAATTACACGGTCCTTCGCCAAAAGCCCTCGTGTTGCATCAGAATGCTACGTAAATAAAAATTCAAAACAAACTACATTCTTAATTAGTTGGAGCTCAAATTCTTCTCGTTAGATTAATGCTGAAGCTTATGAAATGGAAATTTAGCTATCCACAAATATTTACCAGCCAGATTCGAAAATTCAGTTTTTCAGTGTTTAAAAGTACTTATTGATGTAATCAATTGTTTACACTTATAATGAAAAATGAGTATCGATTATTCATTACAAATTTGCTGACGGGAGCAATTTTGAAACTAAACGTTATAAGAAAATTTTCTCTTTAGGTAGGAAAAATTACTGTACAGAAATTTTTCACGTATTGGTTAAAAATGTATGCTAATTTTTGTTTTATTTTTATTTACTATTTTTAAAATAAAGATGTCTATATGAAAATTAGAGAACTTTTGGGGGAGGAGGAAGGAGATACAGAATATATTTTTAAAAACCTTGCTCATGTGTAGGATGATCTTTGAGTTGTTGAGAGATGGATTGCTCTAGAGCGGTTCTAGTTAAAAATAGAAAAAAAATATTGAATATTGTTTAAAGTCATATCTAAAGAGTGCATTATATTAAAGGAAAACAAGATTTATACCTCAGTTCTTATCAGCAACAAATTTTACTCTCATTTTTGTCTTGAATGCATTTTAAAGGTGCTTATCTGAAAGATAATAAGAAATGCTTCCTGGTGCCCTCGTCTGTGTTAGGTATTTTGTGTTCTTATTTGTCCTTCGGGTATTTAATCTTTTTTTCTTATTGTAAAACGTCTGGATTTTAAAGTTCATGACGCGAGTAACTGTTTTCCGTATTATCTTTATGTCTGAAAATACGAATCTAGGGTGACGCTTAAAATATATTGTCATCAATTTAAAAAAAAAAATACATCTTACTATCGGATAAATTCAAAGAATTTTTTCATAGATTGCAAATATTAGAATTTACATTTTTTTTAAAAATATATATAACTGCTGTTATTTTAAAATGTAGTTTTATTTCACGAAGAAGTTGGTTACATCATAATAATTATACAAAATATATAAATGAATTATGATGCCACTATGAGAAGAAATTTACTGCAAGACGACCAGTTTATGCATATCTTGTAGTTCTCGTATTAGGGATCTACATTGCGATACGGATAAGGAAATAGGAGTTTTGAAGCTATTAACTATTTCCAAACATTGCATTATATATAATTCTAAAGTAATGTTTCATGTATATATTTAATTTATAATTAACTAATAGCTATATACGGTATTATAATATTAATATTATACAGGGTGCCAAGCCTTAATGTGACCCAATAGCTAATTCCCGAACCATTCGGTTTAGATACGCACTTCCAATTTGAAAAATGTTTTAAAACAGGTAAAGAATGTTTTTACGTGCTTTTCGAACCAAAAAACCCATTTAGAAAAAAATTACAAAAATTAATTTTTTATACGGTCCCCAGGTCTTATCACTTATATTTAGGAAAAGATGCACTACACAAAAACAAAGTAAACAAAAAAGTTTCATTTTATTACAATTAAAACTGGCCGAGTTATGGAACTTTGAAAATCATACATTATATCCCTTTCATCGGCTATTTTCAAGAAGCTAGTAATGGGCCGTCTCCAAAGTGAAATTAGTTGAAACTCTGCTAGGAAACTTTCGCTCTTGCACGTTAACTTGTTTTAGTAATCGTCGTAAATCGTTTTTAAATTTAAAAGCATACGTTAATAATACAATAATTGAGTACTAAAAAAATAAAATTTATTCTGTGTACGTGTAAAACGTAGAAAAATAAAATATTTTTTAACGAAGAAAACATTTTAAAAGTTCCTAAAAATAGACTTATATGCTGCGGCTTCAGTCTGATTTGCTACGTTTTTGCTGATCAGGACGAACGTTAAAAATCTGTTGTGTAGTCGCTTGCAATTGCATACAGTCGTATTCTAATGCTATGAATTCTAGTACGGGAGAACGAGATGTATACAAATGAAGAATACTGCGAAATGGTACTGTTTTATGGGCAGTGTAATCGAAATAAGAGAGGCGACAAGACTTTATATCATTAAATTTCCCACTCGAAGACATCCATCTTATTGTACAATTGCCCGTGCTCTTCAACGCTTGTATAAAACTGGGAGTTGTCACAGACGTATTCCCTGTCTCGTGCCACACATCGTGCCTTCACCATTATTTAACTTAATTTGGTCATTCTGATATAATAAAGCCCCTGATTCATGAATGGCGCATCATTCCCCATTATGCTATAATTTGAACGGTATTGATCCTGTATTATTTTGCTGCTATTTGGTAAAAAAATGTGTTTTAATCTTTTCGGTACAAGTTGTATTTCTTTAATTTTTATTGTTTGCCATACAGCAATACAAATTGTCAATCTATGATGTTTACTACGATGTTTTACTTTTTCTATGATGCTTTTTTTTGTGTTTTTTTTTTGCTCTTTCTGTAGATAGTGAATTACTGTTCTCTAAACTCGATTTATATACGATCCCCTTTTCTGAGCAACTCGGATGCTTCAAATTTATGTAGGCATAACTCGGCCAGTTTTTATCGTAATAAAATGAAACTTTTTGTGTTTACTTTGTTTTTGAGTACTGCAACTTTTCCTAAATACAAGTGATAGGACCTGGGGACCATATAAAAATTTAATTTTTATAATTTTTTTGTAAATGGGGTTTTTGGTTCGAAAAGCACGTAAAAACATTCCTTGCCTTTTTTAAAACATTTTTCAAATTGGAAGTGCATACCTAAACCAAATGGTTCGGGAATTGGCTATTGGGTCACATTAAGGCTGGACACCCTGTATATATGATACTATAAGGAAGTTTGATAGTTGATATTGTACAGCTATACATAATACGATTAGGGAGTAGTTTGAAATTAGTTTTAATTTCAAGATTTCGTAATGAATTAAATTCCTCTGTTTAAAATGTCTATAAGAATGCTCGCCATTCGCTTTCTTTAAAATGTCTAATATAAACTGTGCACTGAAAAATACGTAACAGATATCCAAAGTATCTGGAATCACATTATTGAATAAATTTAGAGATTAATATGTAAGGGATGAATAATAAATGTTGACTTCGATTTTTTTTAAGTATTCTCGAGTTTATTTACTTGTTGATTCATTTTCTTTTCCTTTCCTTTATATTTCAATTATGGAGAGTATTCATTTCATTTAGTTTTGGCCATTCTTTATTTATCTTGATTTTCCCTAAGGTAATCTCTTTCCTACTACAAATGAATTTTTGATTGTGTCATTCGAAACTTTTTTTTTATATTGAAATCTAGGAACTAGACAAAGCTAATCTATTTTTAAAATAAAGTTTAAGTCATTGTTAAGTCATTTTGTTTTAAGAGTATAAATTATTAATATTTCATTGATTTTGTGTTCTCAATGTTATTCGACAAAGACTTGTTGTGCTTTGCAAGGTTGAAGGCTACCAAGAAACGTGCTTTTGTAGCTCTACTTTGAAGTGTGTTGAATGTTTTGATTTGCCTTCTAAAGGGTGCATGTTGCTTTTTCGACTTGTTCACTCAATCCGAAACTTATATTTTGTGCTCTTGTAAAGTTTACAACCTATTTCAAAGCTTTATTTCATGGTGTCATTTCAGTTTGTTCTCTTAAAATATGGCTATAATTTCATGACTTTACAAATACATTACTTTTTCCCCTGTATTCCCAAAAAAATATTTATTAGTCAATTCTTAATTTAAATGTATGACTTTCATCATCAATTTTGTGTTTTTATCTGAAGGTTCATGGTTTGAATCAAGTTGGAAATTTATATATTGTTACAAAGACAATTGAAATGAACCAAAATATCCTGATGATCAGTGCGCATTGACACTTAGATCATAAAACAACTCAGCTTGCCAAATAAGACCCATAGATTTGTATTTTCCCTTCACTGGTTTAGACAATTTTGTAAGTAATTCCTTAAAAATCGGGTCTTGTAGAAAAAGGAATTTCTCATTACAAGTCAATATTAATAATTCTATAAATAGCGTAATTTTGTTCCATTTGAGCCATTAATTATTGATAAGAATATTCTCCAGCTGAAATGAGAATTGCTCCTTTCTTTCTCTTTTTTACGATTGTACAATCATTAATGCTCATACTTTCATCTTTAATACTTTTTATAATCAATCATACAAAGAATAAAATATTAGAACATTTTTTTATTAGGAACGTTACCCTTACATTAAAAGACGTTGCTCAGATGCAACGCTTAGTGTAATATATAAATCAGCAGTTTAGAAATATTCGACAAAGGCGTAATTTGTCATTTCATGAATTTAAACACTTATGTAACATTAAAGCATACAAGACGAGATGTGGAAGAAATGGAACATGAAAACGAATAAAGTTTTAAAATATGTTCTTCTTTGTAACATTGTTAAGATAGCATGAGATATATCAATATTGGAAGACCAATGTGAAAGAAGAAAAAAAATATTCGATGGGTGTCCCATTTACTTATAAGACACAAAAACGACTGTAGAGTTGTATTTTTTCTTAAGGTATCTGACTACTTTCGAAACCGTGATACTGCAAATGTGAGTAAATGAGTAATTGTTTTGATATTTAGTGTCACTTGAATTAGAATATACTTAAAAATGTGCTTTAAGACAATAGGTACAAGAACAAATCATTTAAATGCAATTTTTTTGGCAAAAAAAAAGAACGAATATTTTCACTTCCATCTGCTTTTATTTAAAATGCTTCGAAAACAATATTTTGTCCATATATAGCTAATACTTCTGTTATACTGTACTAGGATATTTGAAATATATAATTTAGAAGTGAATTTATTCATATTTTAATATACCAGACTAGAGAATTTTTTAAAAGTACACGCGTTATTGTTTTAATAGATAGTAACATCGAAATTAATGTTAATTTATCAAAATTCATTGTTAAGGCTATGTAGTAAAATATTATTATATTATTATAGAAGCATTTTTCATAAAAGTAAAATGTTTTTTAACTGTATCATTTTTTTTTTTGCCAAAAATATGCATTTAAATCATTTTTGTTGCAATATTCTTAAGACAATTTTATATGTATATTCTAATTCATCCTATTCTAAATGTAAAAAAAAAAATTATCCATTTGTACGCTTTTTCAAAATTAAGGTTCCGAACGTAGTTGTCTTAACTCCTTAACTGGTTTGCCCGTACATTGTACGGGCTACAAAAAGCTGGTCACAACCGGTTTGCTCGTACGCTGTACGGACACTGATATTTTCTTCTTTCTATATTTGTGATTTGCGCATATTTTTAATTCTTATAGTGATATTATTAGTACTAGTGTTTTTAAGACATTTATCTTGTCCATGGTACTAAAGTACTTCTCATCTCGGAATTTTCTTTGTGGTGAAGGGAGACCTTTTCACTGAAGGAAGGAACTTAGATTCTCGAAAATATTCGATAAGAACAGAGATTGGCAAGGCAATGTGCAATTTGTTGCTTGAGAAGAAATGAAAATGAAAAGATAATCCACAAAAAATCTGATATTATCTCTGTCCCTATTGCAATGTAAGACTTAGTATTATATCATGCTTCAAATTGTGTATACATACGCACACATAGAAAATCCTCAACCTTAAAAAATAGATATTAACATGAATTTTTTTGCAAGTGTTGGATAATTTTTTAAAGTTATATGAAACTTTATTGATAGCATCCAGAGTGTACTTATGAATAGCAAACATTTAGGGTTCCTTATGTTCCACAATTATAAAATTAAAGTGTGAAAAGTTTTAAATTGAAAATTAAAATAAAATTCTCTTGCCTTCGCATTCTGTTGAATATTATGATTAGTTACATGCAATTAAACAATGTGCCTTTTTTGGAACATTTTGGACAAAAAAAATTGGCAACGTAATTGGTTATAAGTAACCAGTTAATCAATGCCTAAGCGATTTTGGTTATAAAGAAGAAAATAATCGAAACAGATTTCGATACGTTTTAAACGTGAACATATTCCTTATAAAAGAAAAATTTAAAAAGATTGTTTACGTAAAAAAAAACGAATGAAACTTTGCAGAACCCACCTCAACAACTAATGCCGGCGCTAAATGAAAAGAACAGCTTTGTCGTTTATTCTTCCATGAGAAACTAAGAGAAGGAAACATCAATTTGATGCATAAACCCACCACAAAAGATTTTAAAGCGAGAGAGAAAAAATATTGGAATTATTCCAGAACCGCAACATTTCTATGTCTCTGAATTCTAGCAAATCGTACATTCTCTCCATGTTTATCCCTGCGAAGTAATTTACGTTAATATCGGTCTTTTAAAGTGGCATCTTACACAAATTAACTAAAGGGGGAAAACCATCCTTTCTCGCTTTGTCTTGCGAGCCATTATGCAAATGCTGATGATTACTTTCATTAGCATTGTACTCCGAGTAATTAAGCAGATACGCAGAATGAAAAATTGGAGTTCTTTTGCTCTTTTTTCTTCTCCTCATAAACTTTTTTGGCTTTTAAAATTAAGCTGCTGCCTTCCTTTTAAGTTCAGGTAATTTTGGTAAATCCGTTTCCATTGTTAATTTTTATACAAGTTGGTTAAATGTGGTATTTTTTGGTCAAGAGATTTCAGATAGATAAATTAGTTTAAGCTTAGCTTTGTGTAATTGTGAGAGGTAGATTTTTACAAAAGAATTGTCTTCTTTGCTTTGTTTTTCTTAATTGCGTGCTTGACTTGTTTCAAATAATAATTATAAGTATCACAATATATATAAATTTAAAATTAATTCACCGTTACGGTATGTTATGAGAAGCATAACAAAATTTAATTTTGAAGATTTGAGCAAATTGCTCATATTTACCTTAAAACTCATGATATATAAAGTTCAGTTTTATTAAAGTTTAGAATAAAAATCGAATGGAAATGTTTTTAAGAAATTAAATATGTCAAATCCGGCAATTGTATGGTTTGGTATTACTAAAAAGATTTCCCTGTATGATTTTGATATTGTATTACATTTATAAAATATTTGTTGCATCGGAAGACACTAAACGTAGCTGAATACTTTGAAAAGTTTAATTTAATTGTGTTTAAATAAATAATATACTGCCTTAAGAAACGTCTTAAGTATAAATCTATATTTCAAATTTATTTAATGAAATAAATCCCTGATTCATTGAAAATAATACAATATCCAAGGACTAAACCACAATATTGATATCTAAACATACCCATTTCATATATGAAAACAGACTAACTGAATCATGATATTTAAGAAATAAATATTCCTCCAACAATATTGCTGGTTTCAGAAAACCAGGCATTTGTATTTCTTTGTTGATTTTATCTCATTCTTTGTTGATTATTGTTTGCTTATTCTGTATACCATCAAGGGCTTGCCTTCTTTAACAAATACAATATTTGCTCCAGTTACCTTTCAATCACTCCATGGATGATATATATATATACAGATAATGCGCTCTCCCGAGGTACTTTAGTAATCTCCTTCCATTTTCTATTTTGTGTGTTGTATTTCATTCCATTCCCCTTTCCTTTCTTCCATTGAGATTTTATGGTTATTTCATAGAGCTATCTTGTATTAGAGTTAGGACTGTATTATGAAGGACAATTGTTCTGGCTTTAGGGACAGTTGGGGAAGCGGAGATACGGCGGGTCGCACCTTATCAAAATGATTGTATTAATTAAATTTGCATCTCAGAAAAGATGTAAATTGTAACATAAAAATCAATAAATACAACAGAGGCAATTTCATTCAATTTATTTACCGTACTAATTTCGTATCATCTTTAGCTGTCAGCACATTTAATTATAGAATCAGTTTAATGAGACAAATGTATATCCCCCCCTTTCTTTCTTTCTTTTTCTTACTTTTCCTCTCTCTTTCTCTGTCTCTCTCTCTTTCTCTGTCTCTCTCTTTCTCTGTCTCTCTTCTTTCTCTGTTCTCTCTCTCTCTTTCTCTGTCTCTCTCTCTCTTTCTCTGTCTCTCTCTCTCTTTCTCTGTCTCTCTCTCTTCTTCTCTGTCTCTCTCTTCTCTTTCTCTGTCTCTCTCTCTTCTCTTCTCTTCTCTTTCTCTGTCTCTCTCTTTCTCTTCTCTCTGTCTCTCTCTCTTTCTCTGTCTCTCTCTGTCTCTCTTTCTCTGTCTCTCTTTTCTGTTCTCTCTTTCTCTTTCTCTGTCTCTTCTTTCTCTCTTTCTCTGTCTCTCTCTCTCTTTCTCTGTCTCTCTCTGTCTCTCTTTCTCTGTCTTCTCTGTCTCTTTCTCTTTCTCTCTCTCTGTCTCTCTTTCTCTTTCTCCTCTCTTCTCTCTTTCTCTGTCTCTCTTTTCTGTCTCTCTTTCTCTCTCTCTCTCTGTTACACGTTCCCCAATATCAAGGTTGCGTGTTGAAATTCTCAACCAACCTGCATTTATATTTACTCTTGTAGCTCTTCATGCATGAAAAACTTTGCTCATAAATATAGCGAATTTATTTTTGTCTCTTGTGTCTATCTGCCTGCAAAAAGCTCTTTGAGGTGCTATTTGCCTACCCCTGCATTAGTTATAGGCCAGGGGTGTCAAACTATTATTAAGTACTTATCTTTGTCGAAAAGTTCCTACGCAGTGCTACTCATCCTGATTTTTGTTCCGTGAAACGTAGTATCTCTTTACTTAAACTCCAATAGCTTCAGTTATTAGATCTCTTAACACTCTAACTTCAGAACCAGCTTGACGACGATTGACTACCACTCTCTCTCTTTTCGCCGGACTTTAAATAGCAACTCACATAATCATAAATCACGGTTCATCCACACAAAGCGATTTTATAATCATTCAACAGTTAAGAATTTTTCCAAGAGGATTAGTTAGAAACGCGAATTGGTTCCGTTACAGTTTTCGCTATTTATAGGCCAAATATTTTGATAGAAGCATTTTTCGTAAAAAGAGAACCTTTTGGAAATATGTATTTCTATCTTTATTTTTTGCCAAAAAAATTGCATTAAAATTTTTATTGTAATGCTATTCTAAAATTTTTTATTTGTATATTCTAATTAAAAAATGACGCTAAATATCAAAAAATTATTCATTTATATGCTTTTCCAAATCCCAATTAAGAACCCAATCCGATACCTTAGTTATTGAAAATTATCAAGGGCATTTTTGCTTGTTCTGTATTTATTGCAATACATAAATACTTTTTTAATGTTTTCTGCTGTATGATTATCAAGAAATGAAAATAAAAAGGGCCATACGTGACTCTTCTCATTAAAAGTTTAATCCCCCGTACTTTATTACTTCGGAGCCAAAGCAGATTTTACTTTTTCACTTAATGGCTATAAAGATTAATTATTCTCGTACCCTCTGAGCTATAAAGTGCTTTGTCTCATAAACAAAATGATGAGCCTCTGTCATCTTAATTAATTTACCTCCTCCTTGTTCAGGGAAGTAATCTTCATTAAGTACACTCGGAATCTTCCACATTTTTCCGGGAATGAACAGCCCCTTGGATTCTAGAACTTAGGTGTGAATTGCTCTGTCCTTTATTACATGGATGATGGCTGCTCGCTAAAAATCGTTACCAATCGATCTTTTTTTTTTTTCCTTTTTGCATTTTTATTGGTTGCTAGTATTTTATCTTTTTTTTTTTTTGCTCGAGAAGAATTTCATTTTAATATAATGTGCCCTTCCAATTTGGGTCCTTTCGTCATGTTATTAACGAGGAATTTTCCTTCTCTTTGTCTGCGTAATATAAAAATTTTAGAATATATTATGGTTAGATCGGACTCTTTGCAGATGAAAGAAAAAATTAAAATTATCATTATACTGGGTGACTGACCCGATTTTAAAAAATCATATTATCGAAACTACTGCACATATTACAGTAACTAGTATATGAATATAAAGAGAAATGTTTAGGTGAATTAGGTGTCATTCTATCATTAACTTGTTCATTTCATTTTCTTTGTTTTCTAATAGTTTTAACTATGACATATTAAAGCATATATATCAAACTATACATTCAACTTGGTTCAAATTTACGAGGTCCGTTCCCAATAGCTCTGGTGTTGCTTCTAAATACGCTTTTAAGCAACCAATGAACCATTACATCTAAAGACAGCATTATATATTATACTACAACATGCAGTTCTTGGCATATTTGCATAAACTGTGGTGATGAATATGGTTAAGAACTATTAGAATCGAAAGTAAAATCATTCAAAAGGAAATAACCCCGAAACTAAAAGCTAATTCAGCATCATAATAATTTAGGAAGAAAGATAGTTCGGAACTTGCACTCTTTATATCGCATGTGGCTACTGTAGCCTTGAGATTATAGTTGCCGTGTCTTGGCGCCACTGAAGACCCGCCTTTTGTAGGTAAGATGATGCATGTTAAATCTGCCTTGTTTTAAGGTTAGGAGAAGTGGTGTCTACTCAGGTACTGTCTTCGTCTCTTAATCGTGGTTCAGAATCACAAGAGTGTCGCCAATAACCCTCGTGTTGCTTTAAAGCGTGACGTAAAAAAACACTCACTGTTGAGATTATTTTATGTTCTGGACTTTCAATAAATGTTGTAAAGGTTTCGAAAAAAAGTCCTAAATTTTCTAAAGAAAAATTTCTATCCCATTACTAGATTGCTAACTAGATTTAAGACTAAAATTGTCGCCCATCCGGTATAGTGGTTAGCGACGCTGACTGCTGTGCCGTAGGGCCTGGGTTCGAATCTCGGAGAAGATATGGGTGTTTGTAAATGTATAGTGCCTTCGCGTCATGGAGGTACTCTAAATAGCCGTCGAGCCGCAAGTCCTCTCGTGTGGTTTGTGGAAGGGGAAGAGAGGTGGGAAACCCTGACCACTCCCAGGGTGTTCTCCCTCAAAATTGGGGTGGAACCGAGCCAAATCGTACTGTCACCTGCATTGCTCAAAGCTACGGCTAACGACAGATGTACAATATAGCCCGATGCCATGATAAATTTCGTGGGCCTCGATCTGACTACGTCAGACAGGTGGCATTAGCAAAAACAACAACAAGACCTAAATTACCTGTGACCACATGGTTATGGGCTCAAATTACAAATCAGTATCTCCGTAACAATTCACAGGCTACAGTCCTGAATCTACGAATGAAACGTTGTTTAAGCTGCTGAAATGCAATCGAAATTCAAAATTATCTCGTAATGTTGTGAATTACCAACTTAAGTGTAGGATTCGTCACTTGTCCAATTTAAATTACGCAATTCATCATTAAAACAGTTCGAGTTGCTTGATAGAAACGATAATTCAAACACAAGTAGCTGTTTGGATGTAAATATTTAGCCACTATTATGTCCTTATGTTACTCTAGTATATTTTGAATAGGCATTGAATTAATGTCTCTGATATGAATGGAGGATCAAGATGGGAATGTATTAGTAAATGACTTTTAGATATGTACTTTATATATAAGTGCAAAAGTAACGGAAGATTCTTCTAAATTTTAAATAAAGGGCATTTCTTTTTTTCCCTTTCAATTCCTATTATTGGTTCCCTCTCACCCTATATAGATTTTTTTCAAATTTTCAATCATTAGTGAAATACTTTATATTCATCCACTCAAGTTCAAATACATTTTGTTAAACTTGTAGTGGAGGACACTTGATGTTAATACTGTTTCAAATATTAATTCATTAATTAAATTAAAAAATGAATAAATAGTAAACAAAAATAATAGTCCTACAGTATACAAAGAAAGGAAACTCGTTCGTTGTGTCCTGGCAATGGATAGCGCGTTGGACTTCTAATTCAAAGGTCTTGGGTTCGAATCTCACTTGGGATGGCTTAATTTCTGAGACTATGATTTCTTTTTAACAATACTATTTTATTAGAATACTTAAATTTAATGAATAAACAGTAAAAAGCAAAAAACAAGTCCATATATAGAAAGAAAAATGGAAAATTTCAAGGAAAATCGCTTTTTATTTCGTCACTTAATATTGGATTCTGTCATATGTATATACATATTTATTTTAATTGTAACTATATAATAAAAAGTAGCAAAACAAAATTTTTTTTATTAGCCTAAGTAAGAATTGACTTAAAAATATTTTTATACACTTGTTGATAAGATGATTAATGCGATTTAACGTTGATACTATTGTCCCGATAAACGTTGAATTGAGGACTTAGCGTCCTCATTTGCAGTTGAAAAATCGAAGCTGATTTCAAATAAATAACATCTAATTTATTTTAGTGAGAAATTTTAATGTTTTAAGGCAGGGCTGGGGAAAAGTGACCCGCGGGCCATATGCTGACTGCAAAGAGTTTTTTGGGACCTTCCAACACAGTCAGAAAACCAAATGAACAGAAAATATTCTTTATATTTGGGATAATATATATTTCTGAATAAAGTTTTTCTTTCCTGAAGATAAACAACAGTAAATATAGATGTAAATTGGCTGACATGATGAGAATTTCAACAAACAATCTCACTCTTTATTTAAAAAAGTTGTAGCAAATTGCGGTAAAGTGCATTTGTCTCTTTAAACTGATTCTAAAATTAAATGTGCTTGTGTGCAACTTTAGTTATGGAATTGGCACTGCAAATAAAATGAAGAGCTGACATTTTTTTTTGTTGAACTTATATTTATTGATTTTTATGGTGCAATATGTATACCTTTTCTGAGATTCAAAGTTAACTAATGAATGCAATCATTTCAAAAACGTGTGGTCCTTCGGTATCCCCTGCTTCCACAATGTGTCCTCGAGCCAAAACAACTGCCCACCGCTTAGAGTTGATGTTTTTTTCTTAAGGTATCCGACTCTCCTAAAATTGTAAATTTTGCCAAAAGTTGACAATTTTTTTTAAAGATTTTATTTTATAGACTATCTTATTAGCTTTATAAAAATACCAAGTTTATTATTTTCTATTCACTAGAACAAAAACTACAAGCCTTTGAGTAAAAGCAAGATGTCATAATTTAAAAGCGTTTTGCTCGAAATGTGTTTTTTTAAAGGCTCAAACTGTGGACAGAGCGATTGCTCAAAAAGTTTGGAAAATAATTAACTGACATTTTTTTTTGCATATTTTGTATAGTAGTTGAAGTGTTTTAACCTTCAGATGTATCAATCACTGTTTTATTACAAAATTTACAATCCCTTATGTTGATATAATCACTGTCATTTTAAATTTCATATAATAACTAAGATAAAGGGCTCTAGGTTTTGTAAAAAAAAATATCTCTTATCCTGAAGGTCATTTCAAAACTGAATAACATAGCAACACTTCATAATTGAAAAGTTGTTCATAAACTTTTGGTACAGAATGGGCCCTGTTTGTTATTTTTTTTGTAAATTTTTACCCATTTTAGTAATTTTTTTATCTTTTTTATTTTAGTATATTTTTCTTAAAATGTACTAAGCAAATCTAAAAACAACAAAATATAATCCCCATATCTCTATTTTAAAAAAAAAAGTTTTCGCAAGCAGACAGATACTTTAAATTATACTGATGCTTAATTCGACTTGGTGATATTGTTTGGACCTAATGCGTCTTTAAATCCACTTCTTATTCTTTTCAAATATTAAAAAGAACTAAGCGTTGAATACCTTTTACATTTATTTATCGATTTTGATTATACAATTTCAAATATGCTATAATGAGCAACATCAAAGTAAGCTCGGCACGAAACAAAACGCACACAATGAAAGAGATACTTGAATAATATGTTACGAAAGATTACAGTTGTACAATAAGACATGCATTATGCTAAGCGATTACCAAAATAGTGAACCAAGAACAATGATTTGAAGAATAGTCTCGCTAGACACTCATAATAAATGCTGATGAATACTAGATGTTGGGCATATGCGGTGGAGAGTAACACATATTCAGATACGCAGACAGAATGTTGGGAACATCGCGTACCTGATTACCTGCGAAAGATGGTGATATACTAGAAAACTTCTTGTGATTCCAAAGGAAAGCTTTCATTCGAGTGATCTTGTATCTGAAATGATTGATGGTGTACTGCGTGATTAAAGGAATTGATCTTAAGGGGTGATTGAAAATCCTTTTCTCATTTTCGCTTCATTGCCATGATAGATATTAGTGATACTTATGTGTGCAGACTTACAATAATATTACTCACGAATTAGATATGTTTCGCAAATGTACTTTGAGATCTGTGTTGAAAATCAGTTTATCGATACTATTATTATTTTCGAATTTTGTCATTTTCTAGAATGCTTAAAATTGTATGAATAGTTATTTTTGTTGGAACCTATAACATAGAGCTTCTCAAACTTTCAATAATTTGCGACCCAACCAATTTTCAATCATAATTTTCATCGCCCCCACTCCTCCATGCAAAACAATGTATTGAATTCAATAATATACTTTGAGTTAAAGCTACAATACGACATTATTTATAGGCCGTACAAATTATCTAAGTTTAATCAAGTAAGTATCTAATCTAAGTTTCTAAGTAAATTATCTATATATTATTAATTATGTTCTATATATTATATATGACAAGCCCATGGCGTCTCACTGGTGATTATTAATTTAGTTAAACTTAATTTATAGTTACTTAATTTAGTTAAATTAATTATCAAATACATTGTGCAGTACTGATGCATTTGTAAGTGTATTATATCAATGTAAATACGTATTTTGTTTTGATTCCTTTCAGTAAATGAATAATTTTTTTAAATAATTTTTGCTTCCGACTTTTCGATATACTTGCGTTCCCACCTAGGGTTATCACGCCCCTAAGGGACATGCCCATAGTTGGAGAATGCTTCCATAATATTTTCTTTAAAGACACCATCAAATATTTTCTATTATCTTGATACAAAGTATTACATATTAATGCAATCTAATTCATTGTTAAAATGAAGCATTTACTAGTCGTTGTCATTCCTTGATATAGAAATACATTTAAAAAGATTCTGGCCATGGTATCCGTTTGCACTTAGTTGGCATTATATCGGGAGGGGGGGGGTTCGATATATAGTGCCTCTAATTTACTGCCTGGATTCTAAAATTCTCTAATAATCTTTTCTTTCTTCAACATGACAACCGCAGTAACCGAATTGTCACGGTCACAAATTCGTTTCCAACATTTCTGTCGAGTCTTGATGCCTGTAAAACCATGTAGTGGATTGATGCACGTAACAGATTTTGGAGCTGCAAGTTTTCATGTTGGTGGAAGTTTGGAGAGTGGGATGTCGACTTGGTGTCTTCCTCGTCACTTGACCGTGACTCAAAATTTCAAGGTCTGTCATCAATGGCCCTCGTGTCACTTCTCGAGACGTTAATGAACAATCAATCGTCTCGGTCTGTACTATGCATGTAGATGTCTTTTGGCTATGATATAACAGAAAGGCTATCTGTCATCTCTGCATCGATAAACAGTTTTATGATCTAATTTCCCTGACTAACAGAGTGAATGGCGTGATTATTGCACTTCCTTGACCTGTCACTTCCTTGTCTTAAATCACACTGAACGAGGTCTGGATAGCTGGTAGGATCATGTACATAACTCGATGAGCTGCGTCGTTCTTGAGCATTTTTTTCTGGCCATTCTTTCTTGGGTGTTGCCCTTTCACTTCCACGTAGTGTATATCTGTTTGACTAAACCAGTTAACACCAGCACCCCCATTTGAGAGCGCACTACTATGTGTGTCACGGAAATCAAGCGATGACGTGTATACTCGTCAATCACAGAGGAAGAGTCACTGCTAAAACATTGGATCAAAAAGATGGGTTTATTACATAAAATTACCAGTTTTATTACACTTATTTATTTGGTTTAACATAAAGATACATTACTTACATATTACTGGAAAAACCAAAAAAAAAGTAATTAAATACATATAAAATTAAGAATTTTAAAAAAAATCGCTAAAAATCATCCTTTTGCTTTGCCCCTTTTATCCAAACATATAAAAAACATTTCCTTCGCACATAAATAACGAACTTATACGCTGTTTCAGCCGATGCATACGGAAATGCATGAGTTTATCTCAAACTTTTTATATTTTTTTATTTGTTTTACTCCGGCCTGGCTTCAAAATATTCTAAACATCTTGGAATTTGAGAATATGTTTTCTTTTTCTCAAAAAATTACTATTTAAATAGCCAATGGTTATACTTACGCATGGCGAGTATTCTCGTCATCATACAAAATCCTGCTACTTCTCCATGACGAGTATACTCGTCAATCACAGTTAACGGGTTAAATTCATTTACTCCATTTTTTTAGCTACTAAGGTTACGTTGTACATTAAAATATATTCTTATTTTGAAAAAAAAATTCCAAGTCACTGATTGAAGTAGAGTAATCATTAAAGCGGGATAAAATCATCCTAAATTATAGAGCAAAAAACGAACTTTACAAGGTATTATTGTCTGAAGATTTTCCAAACACATAACATATCAAAGTTGTAGACTGTGTTAGCCGAGTTTCTAAGGTACAGAGCTCATACCCGCCAATATTTCGATCGAGTTACGTGTTTAAGTCCTGATTCTTTTAAAAACCCGAGGTATAATGATGCTGTTGATGTTTTAAATCCCCATGTTGACGTGTTGTTGGAACTAAGAGTGGTGTTTCAACTTAGATGTGAGTTCGAACCCAGTGCTGCTGAAGACCCGCCATGTAGAGGGGCTGAGGCAGTTAAATCTTTCGAGGATCAAAGTCCTCCTGTAAATGTGTTTTCTGGAAATTCGGAAGGGGGAGGGGGTTCATCTCAGGTGCTCTCGTCATTTGACTATGGTTCAAAATTTCGGGATCCGGTACAAATAGTTGTGTTGCTTTACAGTGCGATAAAAAAACTCTCACTTACATCCACTTAGATGCCGTACCTTTAATTTAAAAATGCATTATATCAGTTGTATTTCTCATGTCTTCAAAGTTTAGAGTTAATAGGTTATAAATCTTTCTGAAAGTTATAAAAGTTTTGGTGTTTTTCTCTTAAACTTGAATTTTACATTACAACATTTTTTTTTCCTGAAATTTTAATAAAATCTATTTTTGAAAATGCGATTAACATTACAAATCTCTGCAATGTAAAAACATATCTTATATTTAAATTCTAATGTGCATTTGTTTCTCTTATTTTTCCATGCTTATAAATAATACTATCCTATGAACTGTATACAACCGACTCTACGAAATTGTTTGGAAACTGAAGAAACCCACACACGCTTCTATTTCACATAACTCTTGAAAAGCAGATCTTCCCAAATGCACCCTCTTTCCTTACTTACCTTCTCCAGCCGAGATCCTATCCACCTATAAAAGGAATAAAAAGAACCTTTACCTCCGGGGCCTCAACCAGATCCTCAGATTCTTCTCCTCTGAAATGTGTTCCGAAAGATTTTCCGTTTTCTGTTCTATTCATGACTCTTTTTGTATTGAGTTACAATTCCATTGGAAACCTTAAGTGCCCAATATATACTTTATTTCTGGCCCCCTTTTATTATCCCGGGGATAGGTTTGATACCTAGGTTTGAGGGACTGTAGAATAGTAACATTGTCCCCTCCAGCTTTTGTTATTTTTTACAGATCTAAGCTTAGTTTATTGAATTTGCATATAAATAGAAACCGAAATGAAACTTTTGTTTAAAAAAGCACGAACTTCAATTGCAAATTTTCAGTGTAATTTTGACAACATTAGAATGGCAGTTAAACCTTTAAACATGAATGAACAGTTAGGAACAGTTGAAAATCAACAATTAGGAACAGTTGAAAATCACCAGTTAGGAAACTTTTTCTGCTGTGCTTAGTATACTTTTTCCCCAAATGAGACTGCATTTTAGCAAATTAGCCTTTGTGTGAAAACACAGTGATTCCCCAAATGGGAGAGCCATTTCATGGTGGAACCATCTAGTGGCCGCCTTGATACCAAATTTGGTCGATTGAATAATTTTTTTGTTTAATTCAAGCTCTCGTCCAATGTTAAATATTGCCGCGATTTAATTTTGCAGAGAGGACTAGAAGCCAAATTGATTCTCAATGGATCTTTACATGCCACATAATCATAGGGCATGCGTGTCTACGATTCTAGCATCCAGAAAATCTATTGACTCCAGCCAGGGTCGAACCCGCAAACTCGAGGACTGCCACCTCTAAGTCTCCAGAGTCCACAAATTAAATAGAGAAACAATTCTTATTAATTTATGTGCTAATTTGATTTTTTTGTCTTAAATAACTTATCTGAAATATTGTGGCTCCGATAACGGAATAGTCGTAGTTGCAAACTCATGCGTGGATGTCGTGAGTTCGAGTCCTGAATTTTCTACCCATCATCATTTATCGTCAGATCAAAGTATGCCATGGTTTCAAATTCATGACCAGCTTTGTTTTTATCAAATCCTAGTTCCACTGAAGATCCACCGTATAGACCGGCTGATGCACGTTAAATCTTTCGAGGCTCAAAGTCTTCACGCTGGTACGGTCTGAAAGTTTGGAGAATGGGGTGCCAACTCGGGTATTGTCCGTGTCAATTGACTGTCATTCAAAGTGACATTCGTTGCCAATAACCCTTGTGTAACTTCAAAGAGGGACTTTAGTAAAAAGTAAACTAATCCAATCTGACAAATATTGTTAGATTGGATTTCTTGCATTGTCAGATTGTAACAGTGCGTGTCATGGCGTAACCCCTAGAGTCCTGACTAACGCCAAATACGTATTCATCTAATTTTTTAATATTATTGGTAAACCTAAGTTTGCAGGGGGGGGGAGGCTGACATTCTCCGTTAGTACATTGATAAAAAAAACATTACAGGGGAGCCAAAGCTGTTGCAATTCATATAACGCATAAAAAAAGATCGCATAAAAAAGACCGCATAAAAACAAGTTCTACTGTATTTTAAAACGAACGAGCAGCAACGATCTCCAATTTTGATAAGACAGCGTGTTTTGCGCAAGTAAATATATACATTAAACCAGTTCTTTAGATAAAGTAATATCTAGATAAAAATAAATCTGTTTGAACATAAATTATGAATATCTTGCGTTACAGTGGAATGAATTTATAAACTATAAAATTTTATTAGCATGGTTTTATTCATTCCAATCATAAAATAGTCGTTAACACTAATTATCTTCTACTTTTGTTTTATTAGGCGTATCAATTTGATAACTCAAAGTAACAATCTCTTAAACCAGTGTTATTACCGCACAAATTTTAATTTTATCGAGAGACTTCGTTACTTTAAAACATTCACAAACTAATGAAGACATTTCTTGGTAACAATATAAAATACACAGAAGAAAAACAATTACTTGAATTTTCAATACATGAACAACATTTTTACAGCTGTCACATACCAAAAACTTATTTAGTTAAGAGAAGGTTTTTTTCTCGTGGAAAAAGATATCTTTACTCCTCAACAAGGGTGAAATAAATGGAAATCACAATATATTTAACCGCTTCCCTTACAAATTTTTTTAATTTTATTATTAAATACAAGGAAATGAAACGAAACAAAATATGTAGGTTTCAAGTCGAATTTTTAATTTTTTACAGGTGTAAATACATTAAGTTTTAATATTAGTTCACTATCCCGAGTTATCTCGGGCAAATGGAAAAAAGTTAAATATCAGTCTTTGAAACAAGGGACAACACAAAGTGATACCTGACATTCTGTACATTGGTATCTGGTCTCTTTTCTTACTGGCTTATCTCTGGAATCGCTTTTAGGGAGCACAGAATACACTGTCTCAGTAAGGCTACATATAGAAGAACCACTTCCGCTCTATGGCGTAACAGAGAACATTAGGGCCCCCCTGCAAAGTCAGGTTTTGGGCCCCAACCCGGATCGTAAAAAGGATTGCAAAACCATATATACTTGGTGTCAGTCAGACTTTAAGCCCCCTAGAGCCCTGCCCCCTCCCCGTGGTGCGGGGGTGTACGTTACGCCACTGCTTCCGCTATTTACAATGTCCACCTCTTCATAATCACTATCTGAAAATTCATCGCTTTCGCTATCTTTCATCATCACCATTATTTGACCGTTTTTCAATGCAAGTATCCTTCTTTATACATTAATAATCCAAAAGTCATCTTATACTATTCAATAGAGAAAACACGTGACCAATCAGGCCAAAAGAACCGCGAAACGAACAAAACGGCAAACTGCCAATCAAAGCTGAACATTTCCTTTTATTTCCTCCACGCCGAATAAAACCGTGACAAAACAAATCGTACTGACAAATTCTGCTTCATCCGAGTTTTCTCGTTATAATAATTAAGTGCAATAAATACAAACCCGAGATAACTCGGGATAATCAGGCAAGCAGTTAAAAATATGGTTTAAAACAATTTCTATTAGCTATTTAAGAAGATAATGTTTTTGGCGGGGTGCATCAACACGAAATAGGATTAATTTTTGAATAAATAAATTTTAAGTTTGTCATTACTACATAACTGTTTGTGTAACTGATTTTTATAACAGAATTTTTAAAACATATTCCGTGGGAATAGGGTTGCCTAACTACATGTTACAGAAAATCGATATTACAATTTTCATTTCAAAAGTAGTTCATGAGTATTAAGAACAGTAGTTACTACTCCTCGTAAGGAACTGACTGCTAAAGAACATAAATAAATGGAAAAATATTAAGAGAAAATCAGATAGATATCAAAGAAATGTGCAACAACTAAAGAATACTTAATATTATAGTTACATTTGCTTTGTTAGTTTAAATATGTATCACTTAAAAATGCCTCTTAAATGGCTCAAGTCGTTCAGTGCAAAGAATAAATTTTATATAACTGTTTTCCATCTCAAATTTTCAGTTCATAGAAATACATCACAATCCATGCTAATGATTACCAACATCTTCCCAATTAAAGATTTTGAAAAGAAATAGTTTAATCCGGAATAGTATAAATTAAAATTACTCTAAAAATAGATACCTAACGAGATATTGAGCTTATTCGGAACTACGATAGTTAATGAATACAACAACGCAATCGACATGATTACTTATTTCCATTCTATCTCACGTAAGAATTTTGAGATGCAATTAGGGTCCCTAACCTTATTTATTTTATAATTCGGCTTTGCAGAAGCAGAATATCAGAATCAAATCTTGACTTTTCAATTAGATTAAGAAAACTTCAAAATATAGGTACATATATTCACTTCAAGACGCGCTATTCATTTGTTATAAAGTCTCTCGACAGTGCACGTTCAGTTACTTTTTCTCAACGCGCCAGAAGCCCGCGCTTGATTGAAGACGAAACTTTAAAAATGACAGCGATATTATCAATAGTTTGATAGACTATGAAGATAGACAAGAAGAACTGGATACTTTGAAAGCGGATAAAATATATGAAGAGATACGCCTCTTCAATAAATTGGGAAAACATTTTCTTTTAAGTAGATTCCCATTTCGAAAGCAGTATGAAATTTCAAAAAAGAGCTTCGGTCACGCATATCCGGTTATCATAACATTAACAAGAAACTGACTAAACGACCTTTGTCGCCAAAACATCTTACTTTATGGTGCCAAAAAATAAATCACTTAATTGTATCTTCAAGTGACGAAAGCGATTCTGAACTTATTCATCATAGGAAAATGAGGGCTTTGGATTACGCGGTGAATTATGTATGTGCATTTTGAAAATTTCTCCATGTATACAATGAGAAACTAAATATTTTTAAAATGTTTCCATGTGTAATTTAATTATTTAATTTGTTACGAAAATACTTTCTGATGAATTTCGTAAATAATGGGCGTATTTTCTAAGCGCGACTTTTTTTTATGCGGTCCCTCCCCACCGCATAAAAAAATTCTGTAGTATTTCGACGAATTTGTTTGTTATATGCAAGAATGTATGAAATTTTCGAACATTTTTTGTACCTTTTTTTTAATGCGGTCCCTATCTACTGCACAAAAACAGGTTTCACTGTAGTATAATATTTTTCATTCCGTAAGTTATATTGGAACTCAACTTCTTTTCTTTAGAATTAAAGTAGTCTTGTGTGGCATAATATCTGAATTTGAACCATAAATCTATGCGACCAGTCCATTTGTACTCACTGAACTTTTATCAAGAAAGAAGGGGGGGCAGTAGAAGGGAAAAAAACATCTTTTCCAGTACGTTTCCTCTTTTCTGGCACAGAAGAAATCTTCCATTTCTTTCCAGCATCAGGGTTTTCCGGCGGAATTGTGATTTCGAGATGCAAAAACAGGAAAAAAAAGCTCTATCTTTCGCAACATCTACTTGGCTTTTGAATCGAAGCACTAAATGTAAACTTTTAAATAGAATTGTTCTCAGGCCCTTTTAGAGTGATGTTTTGATTGATCGAAAGTGAAGATTTCGTTTTTTGCTTCTTCTCTCCACATTTGCATGAAGTAATGATAAAATTTCTTTGCATTTTTCCCATGGGGTAAAAGATATAATTTGAAAACTTAGCTTTTCTCGCGCTTTATTCGATATCTTTAGACGTATGTTTTACGTGGAGTAAGGTTGGTATTTCAGGCAATATTTTTATCTGGGTTTTTTCATGAAGATTTTATGTGATTATGAATGTAAATATATTCATCAGAAAGAAAATTTATTTTCTGTAAATTTCCTTATTTGACTGAGTTTGAAATGCTGCGAATAGAAAAAAATTATTTTAACATATTAATTTTTGACTTTTTGAAAAACTTGAATTCTGCTTTGATTTTATTTCTATTTTAATTTTTCGTAGTTATTAAGGAAAGATCTTAGTCAATAAGAAAAAACTGGCCTAAGATTATGGATAAGACCGGTCAGTATTGTTTCCAAATTATTGGAGTTCAGATAAAGGAACTTTGTCTGTATTCTTTCTATGTTGGAGTGCATGCTAATGAAGTTGCTAATGACTTAGCAAGAAAAGGTTGTGAACTCGCTGCTTTTTTTTTACCTATTTATGTCTTTTAAAAATCGATTATTTGTTGTCTTCTCCTTCCCGAGTGAGTGAATATTAACGTCGTACTGTTCAGCTACACTAGGGCTTTTGGTGCCTTCCGCGTAATTTTGAACCATGGTCAAGTGATGCGGACGACACCTGAGCTGGCCCTCCCCTCTCTCCTAACTACCACACCACACCAACGGGAGGACGTTTGAGCTCTCGACAGATTTAACGTGCATCACTCCCCTACACGGTGGGTCTTCAGTGATACTGGGATCGAACTCGTGACACGCTAGCCATGATACGATGCCTAGACTTGGCAACCGCAGCCATTTCTCTTTCCCGAAGGAAAGGAAGGAAAGTTACCAGAGCCTGAGAGGTTGGACTTCTAGATGTACTCTTGTAATTTTCCGTAGCCATGAGCACCATACAGGTGACAGTACGATTTAGCTCGGCTCCACGCCAATTAAAAGGTAGAACACTCTGGCAGGGGGTCTCCCACCTCTCTTCCCATTCCAGCAACCTCACGAGAGGACTTGCGGCTTGATGGCTATTTAGAGTAACCCCATGCCACCAAGGCACTATGCATTTACAAATATCCATGTCTTCTCCGGGATTCGAACCCAGGCCCTACGGCACAACAATCAGCGTTTCTAACCACTATACCGGATAGGCGACATCGATTCTTTGTACAAATACAAAATTAATTTGCCTTTAAGAATTCCACCTGTTCTCCAATGATCCACCACTACAAGTACTGGCATATATGTTTAGAGCAGATGTGACGTATGAGAAAATTAATGGTAGCGTGAGAGTTAGGAAATTAAATATTTGGTTTATTTACGTCATAGGTATTAATTACAATATATACATTTACATTGAAGTTATTCTTAATCTTGTGTATTTTATTAGAGTTTATTCAGAATATGCTATTTGTGTGAGAAGGAGGCAACACAACCGTTCTCTTCGGTGTTTTTCCCGGAATCTCCTCCATTCCATGGTCTTTGGATGGGGGCAATTTCTTTCTGACTCTTTGAATTACACTCAGAGTTTCCGGCTGGCTCAACCGTTGGGTTTTCTTCCGGTTATAGGTTATTGGGGTGATGTCAGATGACAAGACCTCAGAATATTTAGGGGTGCACGTGTGCATATGAACGGTGCTATCCTACAAATAAAATGAAGCTGATTTTTCATGTGTTACGCGAAAACGTAAGAAGGAGAATTAGATGTCTTCTGACAGCCATGGCCAAATTTAGAATTGCATCTCCACTACATGAAATTCTTTGAGTGAAGACATTTCTTTCAAAATGATGCATTCTGTTAAGAAGCACACACATATTAATAGGGACATCCCATACATTTAAACCCCTCAGGGGGCTCACCTTCTTTAGGTGAGTACGGGTGTCACAATCCCGAGGTGCCCTAGTGATCTTTCCTTTTCCCACGGGTTTACTGTCTTTGGTAAACATGGGCTTCACGAACCCGGAGTACCCTAGTGATCCTTCTCTATTTTCGACCCTCTTTCTTGTCATTCAATTCATTCTTTCTTTCTCTTCCCGTCTAGACCACAGATATTAAACAAATGTTTGGCGCAGTATAGCCGAAATCGGCTCTTGCGCCAATAAACCCCAAAATCACTCAATCACTCACCATACATTTAAAATTCTTTGACGTACTTCTTAATCAAGTATTTACAATTGTCATTGTCATGAATCAAATCCACCCCTCAGACTACCATCTCCCCTTCTATCATTAAATATTTCTGGACGTGTAGGCGGACTTAAAAGATCATGAGACATATTTGCAAATCACTATATTTATTGATTCTTATTAATCACAGAAGGATATAAACACACAATTCAAATTTAAGAGAAACAAAACAAAGTGGAGTACGAAGAAGGGAATTACTACTAGCGGAACAACAGAATCGTAACTGAATCCACGAAAGCTTAAACACGCACAATTACAACTAAACCACGTACGAGTATTCACAATATTTTAAATCACTGGCCTTATCTTTTATCATCGGCTGTTCCGTCGTGATGATATCTTCCTTGTTGACTGGATAGGAGAATGGCAAAGGATCCACACTCTGTAACATGCATTTTTACCAGCTTCAATCTACTTCTCCCGTCAGCTCCACACGTAACTGCTATCTACTGATGTCAACAAATGCGTGTTGACCTACCGATCTTCAATTCATTTAACTTCACACTTCTATCTCTTCACTTTACTTAACCTTCTTAACTCGTGAAACCGTTGGTTGAAATAAATAACATACTTTAAAGAATATAGAGAAGGTTAGTGTAAGACCGTATAGATCCGTCACACAATTTTAGCTTCTTATTCTTGGGCAGACTGACAAAAACAATAATTTTCCTTGTGATAAAATTCATGAATATTCAATTTCTTGTAATTCTTACGATAAAATTAGACGCATTTTCAAGAAACTATGGCGTGTGCTTTTAAAATAATTTGGTAGTTATAAATACATTAATTTATCAATAACATTGATTTTACTTATTTGCCAAACAATTGAAAACATCTCAAAATGAGAATAAAAGTCTGTTATATGCAAGTGTTCATGATTGCCACTTATATTAGTAAAAATTTGGCTCTGTCTTTCTGAAGATTTCTCATGACAAATGTTAAATAAAAATACTCTGCGTCACTTCAATGAATACTTTCAAAACTCTTTAATCAATTTTTTTGAAAATGTTAATGACGTTTCGGGATTATTTATTGTCAGTAAAAGGTAAATACTTTTACTTTCAAACCGGTCTTCTATTGTAAAGAAAAAATAATATACATCGCATTCATGTTTCTGTTGTCTTGCATCAAATTATGCCTCAGAATTATGGAACGGCACACGTTCCCCTTACATTTTAATCAACTGTTTCTATTTTCTTTCGTCAACAGATTTTTTATTGCATTCTGCTTCCATGCTCTACTATAAATAAAACGCAAGATTCTACGTAAAAAAAGACATTTTTGATTTCTTTTGGGGATTCGTAGGAAAGTTATTGCATTCTTAGTTTAAAAGATTCAAGCAGTAAAAGAGAATTTATTGGGTTTTTTTGTGTGTGTTTTGTTGCATTTTTAGAATTCGTTGGAACTCTGAAATAAAAATATTTCTCTTTCTGTCCGAAACGTAACATTTCTAACTAGTTCGCGCACTTAGGAACCTTTTATAGCCATAAGAATCTTCTTACTCTTTTATTTTTCCATTTGCTCAGCATTAAGTGCAATAGTTGTAAATCGTTTATTTGTGTTATTGATTTTATGCACCATCGTTGAACTGAAAGAAAAGTTTTTAAAATAACTATATATTTAAGCTTAACTATTTGGATGAATTTTCTTAATTCACATATAAACTGAAGACGATATTGAAATAAAAATATTTTACTAGGAAGTTATAAATTCAATTGCTTTCTTACTAAAAAAAATATAAGTATTAAACGCTAAATTTTTGTTTCGAGTGATGTATTCGTATTATTTCTGTTGAAATTGTTGAACTACCATTTACCCTAAAAAGATTTTTACTAGAACAATATCTTATTTAAAGGAAAATAAATATTTAGTGTAATCTTGACTGTGTTCTCGCCTAATATTTGAGAAATAAAACCTAATTTTGAAACGTGTTTAAAATGTTCTAATATCTTTTTATAATCTGATGTCACAAATGTACTTAATATTTTAACAAAATACCCTCTTATATTTTAATTTAACTTTCTTGTATAAAATATGTTTTCCATCTATATCTTATATTTGAATAAAATGTTTATATCAAAACCGTGTAATGTTAAATTTAAGTTTTGTGTCGTGTAATATCGAACCCGCGTTATAATAATCATAAATTTTGTACTATGTTGTTCGAGGAACGCCTGTATTAAGAGTATAAACTAGAAACAAACATGCCCTGTCTTGTGAGTTATACTGTGAGTGGTTCTTTAAGAAGATATCCGATGTGGAACAATTTTAAACTAAAAATGCATGTTGGCACCCAATTAGTATACTTTTGACTCATCAAAATGCCCGACAAAATGTTTTGTTCAAACTTATTAAATTTTCCGCCTTATGGCTCAAAGTTAAGTGTCAAGAATGTGCTATATCAGTACATCAAAGAATATCGTAATAAATAGGTGCATGACAGTAATATTGTGAAAATGAGAAAATATTCGTAAGATTAAATTGAATTACACATCAAAAACTTCATGGAAGATGTGTTTGTGTTAGAAATTCGGTATCATTTCCGATTGCAGCGGAGTCTTCTTCTGCAAGTTACAAACAACAAATGATGGGAATAAAAGCCCTTAACGACTGGCCCGAATAGGGATTCCTTTCGTCTCAGTTGTCTAAGGCAGTGGTCTTCAAACTGTGTTCCACTTAACCCTGGGGTTCCACAAAGCATGCCCATGGGTTCCACGAGTCTCAGTTAATAAAATAGTGAAGAAATAAATATGTAATCAAAATGGATTCACGTTCTCTATGAAGTTTGTATAGTTACAAGTATTTAAAGCTCCAGCCCTCCCCCCTCTGTTCATTAAATTTGATAATTTTATTTATATTTTATTTTATTTTGAAATACTTTTTAGATTTTTATTATAATATAATAAAGGAATATCAGATCCTTTTATCTTTACTTCCTACTAGACTATGAATATTCTATTGTTTACTATCTCAGGTTCCACAATATAATTTTATACTCGTTAGTTAGCACAATGTCTTGCAAAACTAAACAGTTTTCTAATGAAAAACGCACCTTTTTACATTTGTGGGAAAACAACAATTTTAAATGACGGAAAGGGAAAAACATATCAACAGACTTGATGATAAAATTTAAATTTATGCAAGAACAGTTTCTCAATTTTAGGTTACAAATTTATGCAAAATATACGGGATTTCTCACAAACCTATAAACATTTTAATGCCATTCAGAACACAGTGTTTAAGTGAAATAAACTTCTTAACGTTAGTGGCTACAAAAACTAAGTACAAAAACAAATTCAACTCAGAATATATAATGCGATTGCATTTAATCTCAACAGACCTAGACTTTGATAGTTTGTGTAAAAAATACTTACATATATCCCAGTTACTAAATATAATGCAGGGGTAGGTGATATTTGGATCACAAATTAATATTATTTGTAAGTAAATTATATTTAAAATTTGATTAAAATTTTTTATGATAAAAGCAATTTTTAATTGCCTTTATATAAATTTTATAGCATATTGATCAAATATTATTTTGAGGCATATTCTTCGAAGTATGTTTATGGAATGGGGTTCTACGAAAACATTTTCTAGTTCTAGGGGTTCCGGGAGTTGGAAAAGTTTGAAGACCACTGGTCTAAGGCATGCATGGCGTAGCTGTGGATCGGTTGGTCAGTGGATCAAATAAACACCCCCTGTCAAGGTCAACATCTTGTCGCCGAAGGATATTTTCCATATCATTCAACAGTTGTTTGAGTCTGCAAAGCTCGTGATCGATTGTAGTTTCTGAAAAATTCTTGCATGATACAAGCCTTGCTAATATTTAAAGAACAAATGGAAAATGTTACTTTAAAATACGTGACATGATTTTGTTTCAGATATTCATAAAATGTTTTGTCTTAGTGTATTGTCGTAAAATGTATTTTGGATTATTAATAGTCTTAATTATTCACAATATATTAATTTGATTTAATCTCATTCACATATGTGTGCAGCATTTAAAGCTAGATATTCTCCATTATTTTGAGCAGATAATGCAATATTTAAAAATTGTAATCAGAAAATTAATGAGAATTTTTGAAATATTTTCTCTTTGATTTGGCTTCATGTAGCTTAATCCCTCATAAGAACCCCCCCCCCAGACTTAAGTTCCTCAGGGGCTCACCTTCTTTAGGTGAGTACGGGTGTCACAATCCCGAGGTGCCCTAGTGATCTTTTCCACGGGTTTACTGTCTTTGGTAAACATGGGCTTCACGAACCCGGGTACCCTAGTGATCCTTCTCTATTTTCGACCCTCTTTCTTGTCATTCAATTCATTCTTTCTTTCTCTTCCGTCTAGACCACAGATATTAAAACAAATGTTTGGCGCAGTATAGCCGAAATCGGCTCTTGCGTCAATAAACTCCAAAATCACTCACCCAACTTAAGTATTGTTCGTTTTCGCTGCTATTATGCTTCATGATTTTTTTTCGTAATTAGAGTTCGATGTAACACACCTAAAAGCCTCAATATGTTTCTTTTTAACCTTATCTTGAGAACTTACGCGTAACAACAGGCGCCAAATGTCAACGACAACTCTGATAACGTTAAGCTACCTGTCAGCATTGCATTTCTTTTACGTCATCCGACGTTCGTAGGAAGCTGATAAAGTGGCCTTTTGATAATCTTATTGGCTAGGATTTTTTTCAGCCTGCGATTTGGGCTTTAACATCACTTTGTTTGATGATTAGGGTGATAAGAAAACAGCGATAAACTGATTATGCTGAAATGAAAAATTTCACCTTTTTTGAAGTTTTGCTTTCATTATTCTGCCTTAGCGTTAAGTCGATGACTCTAGTGAAAATGTGTTAGGTAGACTTGTTAGATTTTAAAATAGATGACACTTTCAAATGTAGAATAAACATTAATCTTAAAATGAAAATAAAAGTAAAGAAATGACATTATTTTGCAATTTAACGGGAAGATTGTTATTGTTCTCTGATGGAAAATTCATAAAAGTGAATATATTTTTTTGAGAATTTCTCTCCTTACACCATACGTTTCTTTTTAGTTCATATACTTCTCGCGTTTTTTCGCGCTCTAATTTTTCCCTTTGCGTTTAGTAGTTCATTAGACTTTCATTTATAAACTTAAATAAACCTTTATAATGTGCAGCTGTAGTTCAAAAATTATTTGGAGTAAAATGAGCGATTTTAAGCATATTTGAAAATTAAGTATGTTCCCAATTTTTCCCCCAACCATTTATTACTGCTGCACATTATAAGATGTACGCAATATTTTCAATGAAAGAAATTGTTCCGTTAATTGAGATTTTGGCGTTGAATGACACCAAAGAATTATTTTCCTCTTATCTATTATATTTTAAATAATATTGGCATACCTTTTGCTTAGATGGAAATAGATTTACTCCGAGTTATGCAGTGTATTATGATTTATTCATTCACGAATTACCGTATTAATTCGTATCTAAGCCGCACCTCAAATTCTAAGCGCGTTTTTTTTAAAAAAAATAAGGTAAAATAGATTATCGATATCCAATATTTATGAAATTAAAAACAATTAATGGGAAGTAAAAAGATAATAATTAATTTATTTTACAAGTATTCAGAACTTGAACTTAGAAAATCGCTTTAGAACTTAGCAAAAATGACCTGTAATTGCTCTAACCGTCCCCAATGCAACGAAATCTTCGTCCTTCGATTTTAAGACGCACTCAATTTACGGTATCAATAACTTTGGGGAAAAAAGTGCTGCTTATATTCTAATAAATATGGTAGATTTTAAATACAACGCTTATTTATATAAAATGAGCTCAACTTCCCAAACTTGCCTAAGTAAAATCCTCCGAGACATTTTAGCATTCAAGTAGCTACGGAAATAAAATTCAGGAACTAATAAGATAATATCGTCCGCAACATCTATTATTCTCTATAATCATTTATATTATACTAGCTGGTATACCCGTTCTTCGCGCGGGTGAATCGAAAAATTAAAGAATACAAATTGAGGATAAAGAAGTTTTTAATGAGTTCAATTTACGTGAATTGCAAATTAAACAAAAAAGTTTTTTGCATATTTCAGCTGAACAAAAAATCATATTTATTAAGTTTTAAGTCTGAAGATCTAATAACTGATAAAAAGGAATTTTTTTTTATTTATAACGCCCCGTAACAAAATGGTTATGGGTGGATTTTTTAAAAACACCTTCCTAAGCTCAGCAAAAGTAACAGATTGTTACAAACTTTGTGTAATAAACGCTTAAAATAGTGTAAATAATTTATATCTGAATGTGTAATACGTTAATATTACTTTCTGTTGTATTTATGTTACGTTAAAACTGTAGTATTCACAAGCAATACCGTTCTTTACATTATAATGATAATTCAATGGAAACATAGCGAAATGTTGGCGAAAGATCCAAGTTGGCTTCACTTTTGGCGACCATGTTTGCAACTTGGCGATTGATTGAATGGTGCAAAAGTTAGTATGCTGTAGCGCCACCTGTTTGGGAGTTGCAACAAAGAGGATAGCTCAAAAACCTTCTCCACAAAAAATATGTACATGCCAATTTTCATAGTGATCGGTTGAACGGTGGTGGAGTGAAGCGAGGTCATATGTACAAACATCCATTTTTATATATATATAGATGATCTTATTCACTGACTTTATATATTCCTCGGTAGTGACGCTCAAATGTGTGCAAAGGCGTTATTTTAACTTAAGGTGCTAATTTGGCTAAGCGGAAGAAAACCAGATTAGGGAAGATAGATCTTGTGGGGTTAGCCTATTGTTATAAATTTAGATACTGTAATAATCCATAATATACATGCAGGATATCCCATGGAATTTTCTTTGCAAAAGGTTAGATCATATCCCTGTACAGAGGACGGTAATTTTAGTTAAAAGAGCGCATTCCAGATCAACGCCATCTGGCGGGCGTATGAAACGCCGACTCGACTTATTTTCCGGCAGAGGCCCACTAACACTTAACAACGAAGCAGCGCTTTTGCGTATCCGCACCCTCTCGCCGATAACCAGGCGGTAAATTGCAATTCTATCACGTGAGAGATTAAAAAAATCTCTAACGTCCTCCTAAAGAGTATAATCTAACTTTTCTATTTTTTTTAATATCTGCATGTTTTACTTTCTATTCTGTAAATATCCCCCCTGTAAACTCTTGCCTAAAACTCATAATAAATTATTTTAATTTTCAAAAAATCTTTCTTTAAATTATGCCATCAATTTATTCAAACTTAACCCATAGATCGTGAAAAAAAAACCTAGAAAAAAATCAAATCCCGCTATCTGAAGAATCTAACTTTTTGGAAGATTTCTGTTAGATTCCCACATACACTTCGATCAACATACGAGATTTTGAATAAATTATAAGTGCGAACCCTTTTTTGACACAAATCAGAAATATATATTGGTAAAAGAATGAAAATCCGTTTCTATAAACAGGAGACTGTAAAATTAAGCCAAACTTTATTTTAATTGCATCCCTGCATTTGTAATTGAAATGTTTTCTCCTCTTCGTGTACGGCTGGTCTTGAGAAAAATAGCCAAGTTCTTTTTTTCAACCAGTTTTCTTTTTATGCTTATCTTGCAAATAATGCATCATTACATTTTGGCTTGTAAAAAAAGGTGTATCACAAAAAAAAACAATTTTTGTGCAAGAAAAATGTTCGGCAAGGCATGTTAAATTTGTAAAAAGCTAATTTGTTTGAAATGTCTGGGAACATTAAGGGAAATTAATATTAAAAATAAGACACCTGAAAAAGCCGAGAGCAAAAAAGAAAAATCCGAGTCTGAAAAAAAATTCACTTATAACTGAGGGTTTTCGTTATCACAAAGTGGTGGCAATTGAAAAAAAAAACAACTTTCGGAAACAGAACAGAAATTAATTAACGAAATGGAACGAGTAATGGTCCAAATAAAAGTTTCAGAACCGGGACGGACTTGTCTGTCACATTCAGAATTGTTCTTATCTGGAAATGTTTTTTGTCAAAAGATAAGAGTAGTTTTTATTGCATGAGAAGTATGCTTTTATTTCTGGGTGTTGCTTCGCATAAGTTTTTTTATCTTTACTGCGCAGATTTTTTTTTCCTTTGTGACTTCAAAACTAAAAATCTTTCAGTGTCATTGAATCAAATTTAAAAAATTCTTAGATTAATAAGAATTTCAAATTATTTCCCTTTCTACTGCCAAATATTATATTGGAGAAAAATTACAATATTGATCAGAAACTTTTTGATCATCATTCATAAAGTTCAATCTCAGTCGAACCTGTATTTAACGCAGCCGCTAAATCCCGGAAAAAAAGGTTCGTTTTGGGAAAATTCGTTAAATAGGAAATTCATTTCCCATATGTATTACGTTCTTGGTTCTAGGAAAAAGTTCATAAAATAGAGGTTCGTTAAATGAATGCCGGACTGTATCTGAATAAATATTGAAACGCGTCGATATCCATATTTGAATAGGCATTTAAAATTTTTTCTAGGGGCACAAGAAAAACAAAACAATAATTGAGAAACTTAATTTTGTTTGAGAATTATTTTTTAAAAACTTTCTTATTATCAACATGTGCTTATAAACTGAAGTTCTTAATAATTTTGGCGAATGAAAATATTTCTGTTAAGTTTATAGTTATGCATAGAAAGAAAGCATACAGAAAAATACAGAAAGGAAAAAAGAAAATTAAGTTGAAAAGAGGAAGATTGTACGTAGATATTTTTTAAAATTAAATACAAAATCATTGATTTTCCTGGTCTTTTAAAATATAGTACATTTAATGTTTATTTCTACCGTTGACTTATTTAATATTTAAAAAATTCCGCGGTAAATTTATAATTAAAACATATTAAAAGTAACATGTCTTTGGATAATTACGTGATGTTAAAAAGTAAACAAACAAAAGTAGATTTTTAAAGGCATTCAAGATACTGCCATTTTCACCTTTTTATTTGTAGTATTATTCTTCTGTTTTTGTCATCCGCTCAGGTTTTAAATTATCAAGTTCTTTGCCTATAGTTAAATTGAAATTGTAATGCAGAATTAATTAGCAAAGTAGATTATGTAAATGTATTTTTTGCTGCTGTTTTACAATCGATGTCTAAACACTGTGAAAATGTTAACTTATGAAGATAATTTTTATCGAGCTTCTCAAAGACCAATGAGATTTATATTCACTATCTGAAAAAACAAAAAAAAATATTGTACGTTTTGATGAGTTTTTATCAATTAAAACTTGTGTGAATGTTTGCATAATTATAAGAAAAAATCTATAACTCACATTTCCAAAAAATGTCTTAAGGTATCCGACTACTTGCAACAATTTTTTTATGAAGAAAAAAAAAATGGAGCTATGGGGATTTTTTTTTTGTTGTGGCTTTTAGATTTGTTTAGTACATTTAAAAAAAACTATGTTAAAGATAAAAAGAAATTATTATTACTAAAATGTGGGAAAAAATTGGTAAAAATTTATAAAAAATAACATAAACGGGGCCCATTCTGTATCAAACGTTTATAAACTAATTTTCAATTCTGATGTGTTGCTATTGTATTCATTTTTGAAATGACCTTCAGGATAAGAGATATTTAAATTTTTACAAAAACTAGAGCATTTTATCTTTATTATTATATGAAATTGCTTAAAAAACAGTGATTATAATCACATAAGGGGATGTAAATTTTGTAATGAAACAGTGATTAATACATTGGAAGGTTAAAATACTTTTGCTATTATACAGAACATGCACAAAGAATTTCAGTTAATTATTTTCAAAACTTTTTGAGCAATCGCTGGCTCTTTTGGTTATTTTAAAAAAAGATCATTTGGAGTAAAAGGCGTTTTAAAGTATGACATCTTGCTTAAAGTAACGGCATCCACTTTTACTAAAGCACTTGTATTTTTTTGTTCTAGTGAACGGGAAATAATAAACTTGGTATTTTTATCAAGCTAATATGATGGCCTATAAAATAAAACCATTAAAAGATTTGTCAATTTTTGGCAAAATTTACAATTTTAGGTAGTCGGATGCCTTGAATGTGTATATTTTAAAGGAGAATATCTACTTTTAACTGACACTTTAAATTTTCATCTTTATTGATTGTTTCATTATCTATAACAATATTACTATCAGCCAAGCTTAAAATTAAAATTGTTTGCCAAAACAAAGTTGAGTATAAAAGAAACAGGATGGTTCTCTCTTCCGTGACTAGCTCCTGTTAAGGAATTAATTGAACTCTCAAGATTTATAACGGACACCGACCATCTAATTATGTAGCAGTAACAAAGTATCAACTCTTGAAATTGCTTGTTTTTATGATCGTCCATTGCGGAGATAATTCCATCGAGCGCGCCATTTTTTTTCTTGAGGCTTCAAGTTGTGTGTTTAAACGATCTCTTTAAAGTCTTGAAATCTATTCTATTCATTCCGTGCTGATAATTAAGTCGAACAATAGTAGTTGGTATTTCGTTCTTTAAGAAGAAGAAAATTCTACAGTAATTTGATGATTTTAATATCCTTTGGGATTGTTATCTGGTAGAGTTTAGCATTTTAATTGGTGTTTGGTTGTACCTCCGTTGTTTGGTTTCAATTTCGGTATTAAATTTTCCTACATTTGTCTCTAAATTTTGTCCGATTGTTACTTAATGTTGCGTGAAATTTAACATTTAAAGGCGAACTTTAGTTATTGCTTCTCTTTATTGGAAATGTTTTCTTGTGTTTAATAAAATGTATTATCCGTGTTCTTCAAAAGAGAACTTTATGTAAAGCGATGTCGTTTCCTTTACTGTACCTTTTGATTTTTAAAATTAGCGAACTTTTATATAAAACAAAAATTTCGCCATTTTTATCTAAACTCTTTAAATCAGTCACATGACGTTGTTTGAATCTGTTGTTATTTTGCAGAATGAGATCTTCACACCTTTCTGGACATGACAAATTTATTAATGGAGAAACTAAAAAAAAAAAAAATGATAACGAAAATGGCACACAGCATTAACTAAGATTACACACAGCTTTTACTTCGAGTGTGGTCCTCGTAGAAGGATTACGTGGGAGAGAAGCGGGAAAATGCGTGGGTACATCACACAGTTATCTTTACGCCAGAAAAAATAGTTCACTCGCTTCAACCCAACGGAATCGAATCGTGAGTTCGAGTCCCGGTGTCACTAAAGAACTGCCATGCAGCGGGGCTGATGCTCGTAAAGTGTGTCGTGGCTCAAAGTTCTCAAGTTGGCGTGATATCGATGCTTGGAGAACAGGATGCCTACTTAGATATAACTTGACCAAAGGTCTAAATAACGGGGTTCATCACCAATAACAATCATGTAGCTCTAATGAATGAGTATATGTTCATTGATGTCGCATTCACACACACACACACACTATAAAGCAACACGAGGGATATTGAGGATGGACCTCGTAATTTTGAATCACGGTCAAGTGATGAGGACGACACCTGAGCTGGCATCCTGCTTTCCAAAATACCATACCTATGAGAAAACTTCGAGACACGATAGGGTTTAACGTTCATCAGCCCCCTACAGGGTGTGCCTCCAGTGGCACTTAAGCTTGAAGTGTGACACGCCGGCCACGAGCTCATGGTCATCACCAATAGGCTATCGTGACCGTATCGTGTAGCTTCAAAGTGTGCGATGCTAATAAATATTCAATAGTCATAAAAGTATAATTTTTTTTCTGTAGGGTAATTGAATTAATTGAAGTTGAAACTTTTATTTTTCAAATCATATGGGAACTATACATTTCTGATTATTATTTCATCGGACATATCAATAAAAAAACGCTCATTAGAAATTTTAATAAAGTATGTAAAATAATGTTTTATCACAAATCTTTTTAAAGTAATATGTGTTTTTAATGGGTTATTTCACTTACAATAGTACAAGATTTCTAGTTATTGTTGGTGAAATACACACTTGGCTTGCTATGCTCATAAAGAAATGCCTTAAGGTATCCGACTGCCCTAAAATTGTCAATTTTACCAAAAAAATGACAAATTTTTTGATTTTATTTTATAGGCCATCTTATTAGCTTTATAAAAATACCAAGTTTACCATTTTCCGTTCACTGAAAAAAAACATAAGTGTTTTAGTAAAAGCAGATGTCATTACTTTAAACAAGATGTCATACTTTAAAATACGCTTTACTCGAAATGTGTGTTTTTTCAAATGCTCAAACGGGGACAGCGATTGCTCAAATAGTTTTAAAAATAAAACTGAAATTTTTTGTGTATGTTCTGTATAATAGAAGTGTTTTAACCTTCAGATTTATCAATCTGTTTTATAAAATTTACAGTCTCTTATATGAATATAATCACGGTTTTTTAAAGCAGTTTCATATAATTAAGATAAAGTGCTCTAGTTTTAGTAAAAATTATAATATCTCTTATCCTGAAGATCCTTTCAAAAATGAATGACATAGCAACACATCAGAATTGAACGATTGAAAATTTGTTCATAAACTTTTGGTGCAGAATGGGCCCGTTTATGTAATTTTTTGTAAATTTTTTCCAATTTTAGTAAAAATAATTTCTTTTTCTCTTCTTAATTTTAGCATATTTTTCTTAAAATGTACTAAACAAATTTAAAACCCCTCCCCCCGAAAAAAATCTACATTTCTCCATTTCATTTTTTAAAAAAAGTATTCGCAAGTAGTACCTTAATCAATGAAAATTATTTTTTTTTAGATTCAATACACTATGACAACGCCTTGCTCTGTACTTTCTGCAATTAATGTGTTAAATGGGCAAATAGAAGATTGAGAATTTCACTAATAAACACTGTAAGGATAGATATTCCTTAGATTAGAAATTATTGCGCATCACATGATCACTGTATTGAAACTCCCACATTACCATGATGGACCTAAGTGTTTTACTTTAAGTAACTAATTTTATTTCAAAATTTTTGAAACCCGTCATAAAAAAAAAAATCCATTATGACTCTTTTTCGTTAGATATCAAAGGTAAAATAAATTAAAGTGACTACGATGTATGTATATATCAGCGTTATGAACTTTAAAAGTGTGGGAAATAATTAAATTAAGAAATAATCGTATTTTTTTTACTGTTAAGCTTCAAAAAGTAACTATGTATAACTTAAAATGTAGACTCGTTGTCTGCTCAAAACTCAGAATTAAGAGATGCATTGAAAATCTGATATTTCATTGGAATCCAAATTTTTTATAAGTGCTTACAAAATTATTTGCCCACAATCGCGTTAAAAATACATATAATCATGTATATTATATTAGGGAAAGATCTACACACCACATGTATATAGTATTCTTTCAGAATCAAAACAAAGTATTCTATTAATATCTACATAGTTTTTTTATAACATCAATCGCCAAAGTAATGATTAATTTCTTCCCCTTTTTCGCCATTAATAAATTTCTCAATCCTTAATTTAAATATTTCAAATTTAATGCACTTTTCAGTTTTTTCATATCTTTCTCATTCATTACGTGTTGAATAATGCCAGCACACTGATCCGTTTTTACGTCATTATCCTCCCTGTGGTAGTTATTCTCGTCTTAGATTACACCTAAAAGGACAGGAAACTCAACGCCTTGCCTATTTCGCTTAATGAGCATGGTTCACAATAAGAGAGCTGTTGGCTGTTAGAGTGTATTTGCGCGATAATGGGTGCTCATGCTGAGCCAAGAGTTTATGATAATTCTATGTTAGGTATGACATCTTAGTCGTGCTATAACGGGATGAATACATACTGGGTATTATGAAAATTAAGGCAACGACGGAGCTTAGGCAATGGAGGCACTGTTACTGTAACCCATAATAAGTTCTGCAGTTCTGATCTACACCAATTCTAATTACTACTTTTTTGCAGGGACCTTATATTTCAGTCATCAAAAGGCGTAGTATTTTTTTATTTTTTATTTTTATTCAGCGCCCATTATTTATTTCACACTATCAGTAACATTGCAGTTATTAGTAGCATTTATGTAAACTTTAACAGTAAAGTGAAATGGTGCTTCGATTTGTAAACCAATCATTGTTGGTTTTTTTTGCTTTAAAATATTGTTTTTTTGTCCAAAAGATCAAAATACTTTGATGAACTATGGAGAAAATTTTTTTAAAAAAAATTATCTATAAGATTTTTTTAGTAAGTTTTTGGAAAAAAATTCACCAATAAAAGCTTTATCACTTGTATACTTTTTTTTGTTCAAATTTATACCATATATTTATTCTATAGATCATAGTAAAATTGTCGCGTTATAATAAATTACTGGAGGAATGTAATATACACTTTTGAATGAAGGTATATAGTGTAATAAGACATCTTGTTGTTTGTGTATGTGATGTCGTAGCGTGAATGGCTTTATTTTTTTAGAAAATTTTATAAAAAATGTTCTTACCAAAAAGATCTACACTGCGAGAAACGATCTTCAAAACTGAGAGCAAACAGCTCACTTTTGAGTACTTCACATTCTCAAAATAGCTCCGATGCACGCTTACTCAAATCTGAGAATCGCATATTCTCATATGGAGACACAAGTACATTCTCATTTTTGAACCTGTTACGGGATCAAATTTTTGAGAATGAAAGATCGATATGAGTATATAATGCACTCATATTTGAATTTGTTAATGTATCAAATATGAGTTAAAACAATAAAATGAGTATGTATAGCATTTATTTTCGGTACTGTTGTATCTAATATGAATTTTTAACAGAAAAATATTTATTAACCCAAATCTTAAGGGATTTAAAAATGTGATACCTGAGTTGTAAATTTTCACTTTCTACATCTTACGTATTATTTTATTTTCATTTCATGAAATTTTTACACTTAACTTCGAAATCAAAATTCATTTTACGTTTATTGTGTGTAACAAAAAGGTACTCGCATATTATCGCGAAAGTGCCTAAGTTAAAGATAACTCGCCAAATTGGCAGTAACGATTTCGCATGTGTCCTACGCGCTGAATTAGCAACCATGTACTTCGTTTTATATAATGTCGCCAATACGGTGGCGACAATAAGCAAGTATCGACAAAAATATTACTTTTCGAGAAAAAAAATGCAACTATTATTTGATCACAAACTGCATGTCTTCGAACTTTTACCGCAAATATAAATCTTTGAAAACTGCAAAAATGAATTCGATTAATAGTTAAACAAATGTGTATGCATTTTGAACTAGTTCCAGAAGCAATTTGATTCATTATTTATATTTATGTTTCTCTAGAAGCATTATATTGTTTCCTTAAAATCATATACAAGCAGAAAATTAACTTTTATTTAAAAAAATTCAGCCCTTCAATAATAAGTTATTAGAAATATCTAGGAAACATTATGATAAATAACAGATTTTTCTAAGTAAAAATTTCAAAACAATGCCAGAAAGAAATAGTTTTTTTTCATATTATGTAACCTGAAGAAAAAAACCTTTTGACTAAACTAACACTCATTAGGCCCAGGTTGTGTAAGTACTCTTTATATCAATTGTTTTGTTTAAATAGAAACATCTATCCACATGGAAATAAAGAAAATGCATTGCTATATTAAAAATTAAGATCGTTTTTTGTTAAATCAACTGATTTTACACTCTCCTATCACCAAAGAAAACAAATATTATAGTTTTTAAGTTAATGGTTTTTTTTAAATTAAAATACTTAAAAATTTCAGTCCTTAGAAGAATGTAAAAAACAACTAAAACAGTAGATTTTTGCATTAAAAAACATTAAAATAAACAAGTTTTTAACCAACTGGAAAGAGTTTTTAGAGAAGTTTTTCTGCACCCATTTAAAAGAAAAAATAACATCCTAAGGAGCAGCAGAATCATAATCTAGCCATTTTTCTACTTTATATAGCATTTTATTTTCAATTATTCACTGTTAACAAGAAAAATAAAACAAACCAAAATCATATTGTTGAAATATTTATTCTGGAAATTTATACACATACATATATACATAAAAAATAAACAAGATATAAGTGAAATTTTTGAAATTTTTTTTTTATAAACACTATCTAATCCATATTATAGTCAACTCCATCCTTATTTGTGCAGAACAGATTATGTTTTAGTGTAATATATATTGAATTATCATTGTAAAATATAGGAAAGTGTGTAAAAGTACATAAATAAACAACTTTTTAATTTTTTTTATCAAATCTTGTCTTTGAGTTACAAAATGTGAGTGAAAATGCCTTTCAAACAGTGTTGTTTCAAATAAATTACATGTTAGGATATGCGAGTCATCTAAATTATTTACTGCAGAATTTATAGATAGCTGGTTCTGAAAGGAATTTTGAAAGTTTTCTCATTAGAGTAAAATTTTTACAAAGGTTGTTCATAATTATATAGTTTTCGAAATGACTATTTACAAAATTTAGCATAACACATGTAGTGATATGCTATACCTGTATGAGTATTTAGAACATAAGGACAAAGGCTACAATGTGAAACCAATGGTCTTTGGCAGAAAGTGCAAAATGTATGAAATTCATAAATTAATTTTATCCATAAAATATTTTTTTTTAAAAAATTCAGAGCTATATGCAAAATTTAAAACAAATTATGAGTGGAAACATTAAAAATCAAGATTTGTACTAACAAGCAGAAATGAAATTACTGCAAATTAAAAATAAAGCATTCATAATTTAGAAACAAGATAAAAGATTTTAAAAATACAATTTTTATAAATATTGCACGTCTACCTGAATTTCACATTTATAAAAACAACAGTTAAAAAAATACCACACATTGGAACAATATATACAGGAACTAATTTGTTATCAGTACACTACACATTAAACATCTTTTAGAAGTGGTTTTTGAAATCGCTGCAAATAAATTTTCGCATCCAATATATTCAATCAATGATGATGGTCTCCCACTAAGAACTCAACATGACAATAATTTAAAAGATGGCTTATTCCTGGCAAAAAAAGGAATTAACATTAAGAAGCAAAAACATAAGTACTTTTTTTTATAGAAAACCAATTAGAAAAATATGAATGCCAGATTTAAAGAAATAGAACAAAAGGTATTTAGAAATGCCAAGAAAAAAGCAGAAAAAAATAAAATTGAAACTGGAAAAATAATAACTGCATTTAAAAGAGTGGGGTGCTCAATATCAATTGTTATAATTTCTTACTAGTTCTATTCCAAAATGCAGAGTTAGTGTAAAAATGTAGTACATAGGACCCCATGCCTTTACCACGATGACATTAATTTTCTAGTTAATCATTTTATTCTTATATAAGATTTATTTCTTACTTTTTTAGTTTGATAAAAAAGCATGTTTCTTAAAACTATAATTTAATTTAATTGTGCTTCAAATACGTCAGACTGAACAAATTACGTATTATCACAACAAATGCCAAATCTAATAATAACACACCAAGTTGGCAACCCTGATTGGTAATTGCGTCTTATTGCAACCTATTAGCGATATTATATGAAATGAAGCACCTGGCAGCCAATTCAGTGTGTACCACACATAGGAAATCGGGGTGGCCAACTCAGCGAGTTATTTAGAGTCAGCGATTGTCGCAAAAATACACAAGTATCCTCCGAGTTCCTGTGTGTTGAACGTGCTGAATTGGCAAACAGGTGCTTTGTTTCATATAATGTCACCAATTGGTTGTGATAATACGTAAGTACCAAGATTTATGTTTTTTCACTTGTGTACAACATACCTGCATACAGGAGTTTTTGTACCCAAGCTGTATTAATTTTTTGGTACTTTCATAATATTGCAACCATATTGGTGAAATTATATGTAATACAACACATGGTAGTCAATCTGGCGCATACGACACACACAAAATCAGGGTCACCAACTTGGCACGTTATCTTGAACATTGGCATTGTTGTGGTAATATGTATCGTAAAATCTGGTGTATGGTGCACACTTTTAACACAAAAAATAAGATTGAATTTTAAGCGTGCACGTTATATACCAGGTATAAAAATAAGAGTTTTAAAAAATGTGAACACAGGACAAAAAATTAGATTTCTACATAGATCAAAATAAATGGTTATTTAAAAAGAAATGGCATTCCTTATGAACTTAAAGGGTTGCACTTCTAGATGTATACTATTTTTTTACTAAAAGCTTAGAATAAATGACTTTCAAACTTTAAGAGCATGACTCGCATACATCTCAGGTTTCTTCATGAAAATGGGGGTGCACATTCTCAGCAAATAAAACATAAAAATTAAAAATTGCTACTTGAAAGTATAAGTGCATGTAATACAATGGTATACATGATATGCCAGATTTTATGGTAAAAACATAAATTTTTTTTCTACCTTTCTTTAATGAGTAAAAGCATAAAATATATTTATATTGGGTTAAATATAAAGAATCTGATATATATACTTCATTTATTTTCATCCAAATAAACAAAACACTATAGTCACAATAAAGGAACCATAAAATAAATGTATGAAATAATTTC
>BMAO01013230.1:0-148160 GCA_019973975.1 Trichonephila clavata | reverse complement strand
GTCCTCAGTGCCAGCTAGCGGTAGCTAGGCTTCTACTTCAGTTACACAATATACCTAAGAAAGGGAGTAAATAAAGTGAGAATGATAGGTTCGCCTAAGCTAAAACTAGCTTCGGCGGTCAGGAGGTGGTGGGGGGAGGGGGAACAAAACAACTTTTTCGTTTCGTTCTTCAATCCGAAAAGGGGGTTTTCGTTACGTTTAACAGCAGGGGGGGGGGATGGAATTCTTAGAAATCAGGTAGTATCTCCGTTGCACTATGAGGCAAACGGTACATGAGGTGAGGCTGGTTCATGAAGTTAGATTGAGAGCTAATCGTTGGGTTGTCATGATTGTAGAATGGAAAGTTGCAGATGGATTGCAGAATGGAAAGTTGAGGAAAGATTCGCTATTAGGGTGTGGATGGGTTCAACACAAAGTTCTTCGTGGAGAACAGATCTTGGGATGTACCTGTTTATTATGAAGTCTTTGAATATCATTTAATTGTGTGTTACTGGCAGATCCCCAAATGGGGCATGTATACGTTAAGATGGGGCGAAGATAGGTTTTGTAAATAAATATCCGGTTATTTAAAGAGTTTGGATTTCCTTCCAATCAGTACGTTCTAGAGAGACATTTTTAAGCTAACTGTAAGTAGCGATTGATTGATTAATGAAAACCTGAAAATTATTTTATTATTTTTCGATTCCTAAAAATTATCTATTATTAAAAAATGATGACTTTTTTTTTACTCAAGCATCAAAATAGTTTTCTTTTATTGTTTAAATTTATTATTTTTTTACTAAAGCAATATTGTTTTCGACATGTCATGAATAGAAACTTGAAGATAAATCTTATATCTGAGGGGAGAGTCAGGGGGAAAATAGTTCTACACTCAAATAAACCACTGTAACACAATGCAGTAGAAAGAGAACTGAAACATGTTTGACATTAGTAAGATCTGGAAGATATTTTTTTTTTTCGAAAAAGGGAATTGTAGTGACGTTTATATAAAGAAATCACACACATACCAGGAACTTTGATAACGGAAGGTGAATTTCCATGGCAGTATGTTATGCATTCGAAACAAATTTTAATAAAACACTCAAAATACTTAAAACAATCATTTAATAATTTCTTCTTTTATAAAGATAATTGCATGAAACATTTTTCCCGTGTGTCGAATATTTCAAAAAATCCTCACAATTTTACTTCAATATTTAAAATAGTAGTGAAATTTGAAAAATTTCTACTTTTCTGTCTTTTTTCAACATACAACTATCTTTAAAAAGGCTACATTTTCGTTTCCGGGGACTAAAAAATTGCAACGAAAGAACTGAAAACTGAGTGAGTGATTTTTTAATCCGCACTGTTCGCCTATTCGAGGGTTATTGGCGATGGACCTCGAAATTTTCAACCATGGTCAAGTGACGAGGACGACACCTGCGCTTTCACCCATCTCTAATAATTAGAACACCACACCAACGCAAGAACAAATTTCGAAAAAGGGAGTTTTAATGACATAGTTAAAGAAATCACTCACATCGCGCACATAAGAGCTATCGGCCTGAGGGAAACACGAAATTTCCATGGGGATGAAGTTATTCACTCGGTAAAAGCCCGTGCAACGCCGGGCTAAGCGGAGAGGAAAGAAACAAAGAAATCAAAGTAATTTCGAAAAATAATATTGGAAGTGTTGAATTTGTGAAGAGAAGGGAAAACGTTAAGCGACAAAGCCATGACACGCACTCACGGGTCATGCACTCACATCGTACGCGTCAAAACCACACACAAAAGTGTTGGCGTTAGAATAAAAGGAGGAAATTAACATGGGGATTAAGTTATACCCTCGGTATAAGCCCGTGCAACGCCGGGCCATGAAAGCTAGTATTTTATAAATTGATTAAATACGTACTTGGCGTCAGTCAGGATTTGGACACCCTAGAACCCTGCCCCCTCCCCAGTGATGCGGGGATGTACTCCACGCCACTGGATATACTTGTAGTTATACTTTTTAATACTTTGTATACATTTTTTATGCTGTAAAAATGTTTTCCTATTTAATTATATAATACTCGTATAAGCCCTTCCCCATCTATCTTTCATGGAGTGAAAAACATATGACAAATATTCCGATTTAAAAATAAATTTTCCGCAATAAATACTTCCCCCTTCCATTCTTCAAAAATTTCCCAACAATACCCAATAAATTTGAATCGTTTTAATCCAAAAAAGGTTAACATTTTTCTTTTCAAGATTTTCAAAGTAACGACATCATAATCAACAGTACCACGGCCAAAAGCATTCCCTAACGTCGGACTCGTCTTCCATTCTTCAAAACTGATGGTAATTTTCTAATCCATCAATTACTAATGAACGAAAGAGGGTGGATCCTTTTGTCGAACCCGGAAATCGAACTCGCTCAAACACCCTCGGTGGCATTCATTTATCGTTTATGTCTGGACAACAGGTGTCAGCATGCTGATTCAAGGCGCTTGTGTCTGGGTATCCAGCAGTGTACACGGATTCCTACAGTAGTTTAAAAAAAATTAGATGTGTCTCGAATTGATAATAGTTTACGTCCCCATAATTATTATTGCATGAAGTTTTGATTCTGCAAATGTTGAAAATATGGCTATGTTTTTCTAATTGAAGTATGCTTGCTTGCTTATTCATAGTGGATCATTTCTCGTGAGAAATTTCTAGTTGTTTGGGAAGAATCGTGTGTTGTGAGGTTGAGGTTCCTTTTATTGGCTATGTATCTCTTTTTTGGCAGATAGTATTTAACAAAAATATCTGTTTTTATGAACAATTTATATTCAAAAGCATTTTTTTCCTTGCTATTGTGGTAATATGGCGCATACAGTAATTTTTCAAGGACAGGGGGTGGGTTTCAGTGTCGAAAGTTCACTATTCTCGTATCATGCTCCAATACACCGCCCAACATATTCTTTTGATTTTGTCGATTTTCGGGAACAAAAACAGCAAAAAATTAAATATTTATTAAATATTACTAATTATTAAATAAATAATTAGCAATAAAATTAATTAATTGTACGCGCGAAATACATAAGATTATAATGAATCGATAAAAAATCAAGGGCTATGAGGGGGGTTCCGAACCCGAGGAATGTATATATGGCTTTTGACAGTGACTAAATTTACTTATTAGTGCGTTAGCTTAAAAATAATTGTTTTAAGAAAATATTAATATCTTTAAATTTCAAGAAGTAAAAAAAAAAAAAAAAATTCCTTTCAAAGAACGGATTTTTAAAAAAAGTTAATATATCCCCCCCCCCTCCGATAAATATCAAATTTCTTCAAAATTTAAAATATCCCGATAATAATAGTTTATTTTACTTCTTATCAAGTTTATTTTATTTGCTTCGATATTCTTTTTGTATTTATTCTGTAAGTTAATTAGACTATACAAATAATTGTATTACATCGATTCTAGTATTTTGCATGATTTATACACGCAAGCAGCAATATTTTTAGGCAGAAAGTGAGAAAAATATGTTTTCTGGTAAAATTTTGGAATTATTCGATATATTACATTATGCAGTGTTTGCCTGAGTATAAAAATATTTTAAATCTTAGTACAGTCACAGAAGAACATTCTAAAAATATCTGAAGTTGGTAGAAATAATTGATTCGCAAATCATTAAGTTAATGAATGATTTAACAGAAGTAACATTTTATTACTTCTTCTCATTTAAAAGTGAATAACAGAATTTTTCATTAAAAATTTGTTTTAATGCAGGGTGGTTCATAAAGAAGTCTACAGTTTCAATGCACCATAAATCAAGAACAATGTAAGATATTATATGTTACTTGTAATAGAATTGTTTGGGATGATTTAAAGTTTTGTTAGAAACAGTCACAGATGCTTTGTGTGCGAACCCTTAGTTACACGACACACCGGTGATCTGGGAATCCATTTCTTCCCTAACGCGCGTTAAGGTATCTGAATCAAGTCCATCAATAGCGTTTGTACGCTGTTTTAGCTCCGTTAGGGCCTTATCACAATACACGTTTGGAGCAATTTTCCGCCAATTCGTGCAATTTTTACTCAGTTGCCATAGCAACGGCTTTCGAACAACTTTTTGCTAGTGAGCTCAAAAAGTTGTTCGAAATTAAAATTGCTCCAAATTTCAGCTAATAGGATTCTTCGTCTCCGACACGAAAACAAGATGACGGCCTCGACTTCGTCAAGCGTTTGCTAGTCGGAAAAGTTTTTTTTTTATAAAATAGAGCGAAATGACGGACAGCTTTTTAATTGATGAGATTGAAAAGCTTCCGTACCTGTGGAATGCGAAAAACCCCCATTTCGCGAAAAGATTGGGGGGAAAAATTAGGATTCCAGCAGGTCGCCATGAGGATGAGAGAGAAATAGACGTTTTTCTGGCAAATTTTTTTTTTTTTTTTGGATTTCTTGAATTTTCTTGCACAAATGGCAGCAAATCCATGCGCAGGAATTTCTTGATCATCAGACGCCATATCTGTTCTCGACTGTCAATAAAAGCTCGAGCGGTATAAAAGAAATAATATTGGAAGGTCATTTTCGAAGCAGAAAAATCGGCGAGTAATTTTTCAATGTGGAGAAAATGCGCGACTGACGTCAGAGCATGTCGTTTTGTTTACGGCAACCCTTCACCCTCAGCTGAGGCGAAAATTAAGCGAAAAAGTTGCACGAATAATGGACATGTGATACGGCCCTTAGATCAACAGTAAGGGGAGCGTTCTAATGCCTTGTCTTTTACGTACCCCTACAGGAAGAATCACATGGTGTTAAGTCAGGATTTCTGGGTAGCCATTAGATAAGTGATATGTTGTTTTCCACAACTCATCTTATCCATCGGTAAGGGGAATAGATGTTCATCGAGGTAATCTCGCACGCTAGCTGACCAGTGTGATGGCACGCCCTGTAATTGGAGAATGAAGATGTCAATGTCGTTCTGAAACTGTGGTAACAATCTGTCACGGATTCCTATTTGGATGTTTCACCCTAACAATCCCATTGGGGAAAAATGGGTCTTTAAAATTTAATTTATTGAAAGCCTTCCTTCGAAGAAAATGTGAGTATGTAAATTATGACTTGTATATAAAGATTAAACTTTCGAGTTTCTAAAAGAGAGGCTAGACTGCTGTGGCTAGCAGTGATTGATTAAACGTGAAATGAGGCCTGGATATCTCGTAGCTGATTATTGTAGTATTAAAGTTGACGATTTGTCAATTAGGAATCAAACTAGATTAGATCACTAAGAATTAGAAGGTATTGCCTAGACGAAAGTGATTTGTTTGCTTAAAGTATTCTCGTATCTCGTCTGCCTCGCTATTGTTTTCCATATTTGGTATTTGGGTGCATCTCTTAACTTTGGTCGCTAGAAATTGTCTTGTTGTTTATATCAAAGAATAAATTGAAGTTATATTGACTATGGCTAATCTTCCTTCCGTCCTCCCCACACTGATGGATGAGATAACTCATCCCCCCCCCCACCAAACCTAAGAGTTAACATGTCCCAACATGTGGTTACCATGGCATTTTGCTGAATTCAAGAACATAAAAAGCTTTTTCCACTGCAAACACACACACACACACACACACACACACACACACACACACACACACACACACACACACACACACACACACACACACACACACTACTTCCGTCAGGTGCGAGGGACAAACTTTAAGAGTACATCTATCTACGGTTCACTGAGGTGATTCGTGTCTTTGATTGTTATTGTTTTGCAGCAACTGAAAAATGTATACTTCTTCATGAATCACCCTGAATTCATAATAATTTTACTATATAGTAAATCGATAAGATTAATAGTTTATTAATAATATATATTTATATTTCTTTTCAGGTGAAACGACACAGACAAGATACAGAGAGTGATATTACCAATATTAGCCAGCACACAAATTCTATAAGGTAAGATATTTTATGTAGTTTGAATGCGATAGTAATCAATCGATCGGAGTAACTAAAAATGACTTCGGTGAAAAAATTCTTAAAGTCAATCCAACAAAAGTGTTTTTCAAGAAACTGTTAATTAAAATTTTCATAATTTCTTTGTTTCACTAGTAGTATTTCCATTTTTAATTGATAAATTGGATAATTAAAACCGTCTACTTTCTCTATTTACCCATTTTCTTATCTATAATGTAGCTAAATTCTTTAAAAACGGAATTCATAAATTACGCATTTAAATGATTATCATATTGAAAGGATTTCAATATATATTTTTTAAGACAACATATTAGACATTTCTTTTCCTTTCGTTTTCTTTTTGTAGCTACACTCTGCGACTATCGGAATATTAGAAAATATAAATTCATTTTTAAAAGAAATATATTGGATATATTTAGGGCAGTAAATGAGTCAGTAGCGCACACTGGGGTGTCTTGGAGGTCCGGACACCACCCAAAGCCCTTGAGTTTTTTTCGGTTGATGATAATCCTATATACATATATAACGTAAAGTTTAATTAAGTACTTGCAATTAACAACTTATTTGTTAATTAATGCTAATTATTAATTTAGTAATTTATTTTTTACTGTTTTTTGTTAACAAAATCGAATAAATCAGAAGAATAAATTGGTGTTGTCTTGAGGTATGATACGAGTCGGAGGACTTTCGACCATGGACTCCCCCCATGAAAAACTTTTGTGTCCACTACTGAAGTGAGTGAATATTAACGTCACACTGTTCAGCTACACGAGGGCTTTTGGCGACGGACCTCGTAATTTTGAACCACGGTCAATTGACGAGGACGACCCTTGAGCTGGCACATCCTCTTCTAACTACCACACCAATGGGAGGACGCTTGAGCTCTCGACAGATTTAACATGCATCGCTCCCGTACACGGCAGGTCTTTAGTGGTGCTGGGCTCGAACTCATGGCACGCCGGCGACGATCCGATACCTTGACCACTAGGCTACCGCGGCCCCATGTTTAGGGCAGGGATGGGCCCTTGTTTTGGCTTGAGGGCCACATTATGGAAACGGAGGATATCAAAGGGCTGCCCCTTTTTGATATAATTACATTCATTAGCTAACTTCGCATCTCAGAAAAAGTATAAATCATAGGTTCACAAACTATTTTTTCTCTAAGATAGCTAGCTCCCTTACATTGTTCTTCAGTTTTGCGTAGACCCCTACTAGCCTTATATTGAATTTTTTCAAATTTATAAACGTAAATGTCTTTTTGACAGCTGGTACAGAATTACTTTCTTTAAAAGATTTAAATTTCTTGTTGCAGAGAAGGATAGTGTTTAAAACTTAAGAAACACATATTAATTAATTTAATTATACGTTAATTATATATAATACATAAAATAACTTAGTAACAAACAAATGCTTTTAATGGGAGGGATGAATCTGGGGCTTCAGTATTTGGCATCAATCTTGTCAGGAATAACTCTGAATGTCCTCGGTTAGTACTGTCCATTCTTCCCCTCCCCCTTCTTTTATTGTTTTGGAGTTAAGCAACCACGCTAAAAATTCTTCTCACTAGAAAAAAAGCAATTAAAATTTTCTCAAGATATGACAGAATTGATGTCACCCATTTCTAAACTTTGTATTAAGATCTTCGTTAGTGCCTATTCCGATCACTTCCTCTCGTAATCTGACATATGTGTGTGTATTTTTCATTGTGACCATATGATTTACCTACTACGGTATTGCCACAATCAAAGCATTCTCATACTTAGTTTCAAAATCTGAATAAACGACGACAATTGAATTTTAAACGTATGTTAAAACGTCATTTTCCTGGCAAATTGCCTATGAAAAATTGAGAACCTGTGAAAATTCGCCCCGTCCAATATCACACTACATTAGCATAGTTCTGGCAAGAAACACTGAATGATGACCCTTGTTTAAAAAAAATTATGCTGTCGCTGCAAATTAACCTCATTAAATTTAGAAAAAAAATCTGTTAAAACTGGTAAATCTGGTTTCCACTTGATTAAATTTTCTTTTAAAATTAAAGTCTTGATCTGGTTTAATGAGAGCCACTACCATAGACCACCATTTACACCTCATGGACCCCCAAATTATTTTTCACCGACTTGGAACCCTTGCTGCACGTCATAGACCCCTGGGGGTCGATATAGTCCGCTTTGGGAATCACTGGTATAAAATATACCATAAAAATGAATATAATATAAGTTAAATAAAATAATGACAGTTTTATTCAATGTATTCACTGCTCTAATTTTTGCCATCTGTAACTACGCGCAAGCGCATTGAATTTTAAAATTAATTTAATGAGACAAATGTAGCCCGTCACACTTTACTACAATTTTTTTGAAATCAGAAGCTAGATTTCTTGAAATTCTCCTCCTAGCCTCCAAGTTGATGTCAGCCAATTTTCATCTCTATATATTTTTGTTGATCTTCATGCGAAGAAAATCTTGCTCTCAAATATATGTCGACCCAAATATTGAAAACATTTTCTCTATATTTGGTTTTCTGACAGTTATGGCAGGCAACAAAAAAACTCTTTGCGGGCCGCTATTTGCTCACCTTGGTTTAGGGGATATCATTAAAAGATTTTTTTAAAAAAAGTTTGAGTTTAATTTATCCGACTGGTTGCGACAACTTTTTTTTTAAAAAGGAGATATGGAAATTTTTTTTTTTTTTAGATTTGTTTATTACATTTTAAGAAAAATATGCTAAATTTAAGAAGAGAAAAAGAAATTATTATTACTAAAATGGGAAAAATTAGGTAAAAATTGACAAAAAATAGCATAAACGTGGCCCATTCTGTGCCAAAGGTTTATAAACAAATTTTCAATTTTTTCGTTCTGTGTTGCTACGTTATTCATTTTTGAAATGACTTTCAGGATAAGAGATGTTTTCTTTTTTGCAAAAACTAGAGCACTTTATCTCAGTTATTATATGAAATTGCTTAAAAAAACAGTGATTATAATTACATAAGCGACTGTAAATTTTGTAAATCTGAAGGTTAAAATAATTCTACTATTATACAGAACTCACAGAAAAAATTTCAGTTAAGTATTTTCAAAACTTTTTTAGCAATCACTGGCCCCGTTTGAGTATTTAAAAAAAAAACATATTTTGAGTAAAACGCGTTTTAAAGTATGACATATCTTGCTGTGTGTGTGTGTATAAAAGTAAAGGCATCTGCTTTTACTAAAGCACTTGTCGTTTTTGTTCTAGTGAACGGAAAATTGTATTTTTATAAAGCTAATAAGTTGGCATATAAAATAAAATCATAAAAATTTGTCAATTTTTGGCAAAATTAATAATTTTAGGGTAGTCGGATACCTTAAAAATAGACAAAACTAGATAATATTTTAAATAAAAAAATGCGGTTAAAACGTAAACAGCCATTTACCATGTATCACATTTGAAATCTTAAAAAAATAATTTTTTTTTACAATAACGTATATATATATAGGTTTTTATTTTAGTATATCCATTTGATATACCTTAAAACTATAGAAAACGAACGATGAAGTATATTATTTGAGAAAAATATGGACAATTTCTTTAAAAAAATCTAATAAATAGAACATAAAAAATGCTATAATTTATACATTAGAGTATAATATTAATATTTTATTATTTTGTTGTCGAAGAAAGTATTTTTCATTCCGCGAGCCAGTTCTTTAATTTTAGAAGACAGTTATTCAGTCATGTTTATTCTTTGACGTTGCTCCCTTTTGACGATTTTATTTTTTTAAAAAAATTAACTTGTTTTATATATATAAATAGCCTGGTATATGTCTCAATCCAAACTCATTCTTCGTAGTCACCGCTTACCCTCTTTGTTTTGCAGAAGTCCCCAAAAGCTTGACTTCCCCACCTTTCTATTCCGCCTTTCAAAGCCTACTGGGCGTGAAATCATTGCATTCTCCACTCGACGACAAAAAAAGATCGAAAATCGCGATATTAAAAGTGATTCGTCAGGCCACGTGTTTCACCGACCGTCCCATTGTGGTCTGGAGAGCCCCAGGTCGTCTGGCAGCAAGAGAATGAACGCTTCATCATGTTCGCAATCTGGCGCTTATCTTCACTCGAGCTGTTGCCATTCTATAAATCTGTTAATCTGCTTTTCCCTCCTCCTCTCGTGGGGTCAAGGGGGTTTAATATACCCCAGAGTACATCCCCTTTTAATCGGAATTCCTAACCAAACTGCTATGGGAAATGGAGTCCTCGAATTCGATGCCGGTCCTTAAGCCTTATCGGTTTAATTTTCTCTCACCCTTTTTGTATTGCCGATATGTGAAACGCAATTTCAGGTTCTGTTGTAAATAGAATGAGATTCCTTTCGTGAAGTGGTACTGAAAAATATTTATTAAATTTGAAGAACATATTTTCTCCTACTTGAGAATTGGTTATGTTCCAGAAAGCTGTTCGTAAACTGTTAGCTAACTATGATTTACGTAAAATGATTATTATATTTGTATTAAATTTCCATGGCACAAGAATTATCAAAGGATTAATCGAGAGTTTTAAAATTAAAAGCTATTCTGCCAATAAAAGACATTAATACATAAGATTTTTGTTATTGAGTAATTGTTTTGTTATTGAGTAATGCATATTGAGTAATTTTTTTTTTGTGCGATTTTTTTAAACATTACAATTTTTTTTTATATTAATGGGTTTGCGTTTTTAGTGCTCGTGGTTCATAAGTAGGGGTGAGTCAGTGTTTCATATAATTGTAAAATATGTTAAACTATGTTATATAATAACAGATTTAAATTTTATAATTTAGATATTGCGAATAAAATAGTTAATTGTTCAATTACTGTACATTAATTCATTTATTACTCGAAATTAAAAGGTAAAAAAAGTTATGAACTGTTTGTCAAGTTGCTCAATGCTATAGATATTTTGCATTTGAGGATAAATCAATTATTGCATTAAAATAAATTAATTATTGATGACACTAAAATTGATTTAAATTAAGTTAATTGAAATAGAGTTTTTTTTTCTTTCTAAAATACATAACATTTTAGAATTAAATCAATAAATTATTTCTCACGCTTCCCTCAATCGTTGTTAACAAATTTATATTTCATTAAATTGTTTCAAAAAATAAAGGTGTATTTAAATGATTTTTGTCAAAACTTTATATCACATTGTATGACTTTTTCCTTGTTAAATTAAATTGGGTTTAGTGTTTATTAATTATTCAATCCATAAGAATCCTTAAACATTTACAAATTTTAACTAAGCATTATTTATGCTTTAAAAGTTGAATTATCGTTCCAGTGTTTTTTGGTAAGGAGTAAATTTCTTTTATTTTCTGAGGAATTTCTGAACTTTATTGCTTTAAACTTCTTAAAATTTTAGTTTAATGAGTTTCGATAACATATATTTTTTGAATGCTGGAAAAAAACTTTAAATATTGAAAAAAAAATTACATTGACTCAACTCAATTAAATGTTCAGATAAATTTTCATGTAATACATTTAACTGTCACAAAAATTAATTTTTAAAAAAAATTTGGCAGTATTTTTAAAATTTACGTATACATCTATATTTAAATTATCTCAAAATACTTGCTTTTGTTTTAATTGAAAAAATCATAATTGTCTTTTTTTTCAATTGTTGAAAATTTACATATTTTTTAAAAATAAATTTCTACTTTTCAATTTGTTCAGAGCCTTCCTTGTATTAGTATTCTTAATGCGATTTTCTTTAAAATAATATGAATTTTCGTTTTCAAATTTTAAATCACATGATTCTTTATGATTTATTCTTGAATATTTTTCGAACTAAGTTGCTGCAAGACCCCGTGGCCTTTTAATAATTTTATTCCAATGTTTCAATATCCATATGACAACATTGCAAAGTACTGTAAAAAAAATTAGTGATTGGTCAAGTGTTTCGATATTCTCTTTTTTAAGGCTGTTTTATTGGCTAAGATTTTAAATTTTTAAAACAATTCCTTTTTTCACTCCCACTTCTTTCTTTGATGACCGTGGTTCTAAAGTGGTCATGGTTTCAAATGGATTTGAATACTTGTGGTACTGGAATAAATGATAGTTTAAAAAACTAAAAAAAACCACGCTTTTATAATTAATGGAACTAAGAAATTGCTGACGCATCCTCCCCTTTTTCACACAAAGAATACTTTTTTTGTTTGCTGTATTTGTATTAACCTTGGGTGTTTTCGCTTTAGGGATGCAAATGAATCTCTTTATCCAGGGGTGAGCAAACTTTCCCGGGTATGGGCTACTTGTAATTTTTTTGTGGGGTATTGCGGCCCACCCAGTGGCGTAGGTGTGGTGAACTAAGAAAGAGGTCTAGAATACTTATTATAACTCAATAACAAATACAGAATATGTACTTACCTACATAAGTGCAATAAAAAAACCCTTTTGAGATAGCGTTTAAATTAAAACGCAAGCTCTAAACATAATAATAACAGCCAATAATAAACATAATAATATAAAATGATGCATTTATCATGAAACAATTCAAAATGCATTTAAAAATTTTTAAAACCTAATCTAAAGTTAGTTTTTGTAGGTTTTTGTCAGTAGAAGACAGTTTACATACTGCTAACCAATCTTTAATATTTCAGTATATAGTTACTAACTGCTAATCTTCAAAGGGTCACCCCAAAATGTCTTGGCGGTCCACCGTATCGATCGCGATCGACTTAAATGCCCACTCCCATTTTTATCGCAAAATCTGGAAATGGGATGTAGAATTAGTCGCAAAATCTGAAAATGGGAAATCGTTATCCTAATGGTCCTGATCAGGACAATGGAACAAAATTATTAAATTATTGTATTGCCATCGGCCCTTGACAAGTGTGCAAAATTTCGAATAAATCTGACCTTTTAAAGTGGGTAAAAATCGAGTTAAAAGATTCCGCTACATATAGATGAAGCTAATAAAAGCGTGTTAAAAAGGCCGTATAGAAGGATTGATGAACGTAAAATCCGTCGAGGATCAAAATCTTCTTGTTGGCGTGATGGGGAGGTTTGGAGAGTGAGCTGCCACAAAGTTTGGGTGTTGTCTTCGTCACTTGGCAGAGGTCGAAAAATTCGAAGTTTATCTTCAGTAGCCCACGAAATGTGACATTAATAAACAATCAATCAAGCAATCAACTCTTATGTTAATTTCGAAATTATCATTTCAGCGGTAACCCGGAATTAACATGATGATGTACAAAAAATAAAATAAAATTTCCCAAAACTGTTCCGCCTGAGTATGATAAGAGCAGTGGTGGGAAAAAAAACTTCCTTGAGCGTTTAAAATTTATGGACCTATTTCTTTTATCAGCGTGAAGAAAGTGAAGATTGTTTTAGGTTCATCCGTAAATTGAATCTGTTTGTTTAAAGTAACCTCTTCGATGGCTTGTTAATTTTTCTGCTTCTTATGTTTTATTTCCGTGAATTTTTGTCTGGAAATATTCCGGAAGTTTTATTGCGAGCTTTTCCATTTTTCTTTTTGATGTTACGTTATCAAGTTTATTGAACGAGCTTTTTACGTTATTTATGAGGTTTTAATAAGTAAATCCCTTAATTCATAACTTTGTTGGAAATTATGGGGTTTCATTAATATCTTTCAAAATTTAACTAAGCGATATACATTCGGCAATTTTTTTCACAAAAAAGTTATTTTAGTGCGCCTTTTTGAGCAACGTCTTTTATCATCAAACATAAAGGGATGCTGTTGAATCATTAGCAAATAAAAATCAAATTTTTTAGATTATATTCATGAATGATAACTTTACATATTCTATACGGAGAGAAAAGGGTTAAAAACCCAAATTTTAAGTGAAATAATTTGAAAAACACACTAATTTATAGATCATCAGTTTGTATACTCAAAAACCAATTGTTTAAATAGGTGTATGAAGAATTACTGAGATTAAGCGTAATATGCTTTATTCATATTACATCAGATACTGCATTTTTGCTTGAAAAAATTGAGTACTTTTTAAATACATAAAATTTATTTCTCTAAGTATTAACTAATATTTAATTGAGACTGAAAATATTTTTTTGAGAATATTTTTGGAAGTAAAAATCGATTTACTTTTAAATTATTGGAAGAAGAAACACTTGATATAGGAATCTTTCAACGAATTAAAAAAAAAATTCATGTTAAATTAAGTTGAGGATTTAAGTTTACAATAATTTCAATCCCCTGAAAAAAATTCAAGAATAAATACAAAGATTGCACAACACAATCAATGAATATTTTTCAATAACTTTGTTGTGTGTGCTACACACTATATTCGTTCAACTTTAATAATTCCTATTTCATCCAAGTGATTGTTTTGGTTATAAAAATTTACGCATGTATTTTGCTACATTTTAAACAACCATATTTAATGAAATGAATTAAAAATTAATGGAAATTATATCGGGGAAAAAAGGAAGAAAAAGAATTCTTTTTTCAAATCTGAAATTTAGTATCTGAAACCGTTTAATTCTAGATTTGTGATCTGTTACATTAGCTTATGTTGCATATAGATAAATGTTTTTATGATTAGTTAGCAATCTTCTATCTAAAAAGTATACTTGTATTTGAAAAACATGATAAGGTTTTCTTATCATTTGGTGTAATGGAAGGTAAAAAGAATTAAAACGACAAATGCATGAGAAATTCTGACTTATTTTCATCAAATTTAATTTTTATTTATTTATTTAGTTTACAATCGCATTTTTTAAAACTAAATCTGTATTAAAAGGAGAAATAAATTTGTATGAAAGAATTTGTAGAAATAAATCACAATTATAAGTGAAATTTTAGCAATATTTTTGAAAAACTTCAAAGCATTTAAAGAAAAAAGTAATAAGCATATATTAGTAAAAGTATTACTAAAACAAATTAGATGCATTTATCTAGAACATGTACTAAAATTTTAATTTTTTATTAAAATTTGAGAAGTTTAGAGCTGATTGTGTAATTATTATAAGAAATGTTAAATTTTTTGAGACCATTATTTAAATAACAAGCCATAACTCAAAAAGTATTCATACAATAAGAAATATTTTAGTAGATTCTCTAGAAAACAACATAAATATCAGGTTCAAAAAGTTTTATAGAAACACATTCGTAATATTTTGAGTTATCAGACTCGCCAAGATAGATTTTGAGCAATTTAAATGCCCACTTCTAGTAGATCAAAAACCCACTTCCGGTTTTTCTAAATTTATAAAATGGATTGTAACTTGGACTCTAGGTAGTGTAGAAACAAAACAAAGTATGTTTCGTAATGTCAAAAGATAGCTCTATTCAATAAAATAAAAAACAAAAATATCTGTCTTGACTGAATTTGGTCATTTTCAACGTCTTCGACACCTTAAAAACTTGATACTTTTTGTGATTTTAAATTCAAAAAGGAAAAATTTAATACATTATTTTTCCTTTAATTTCTTCGATATTTTAGAATTTTTGTTAGTACGAGTACTTTGCTCCTTCATTATCTAATTACACATATCTTTCAAGCAATTTAAAAAAGTCAAATTATGAAATAAATTTAACAACTATTTTTAAAAAAGGAACAAAGTAATTCAATTTTTTTTTGTAGGCACAAAATAAATATATAACAATAAAATAAATATAAGTATTTTATTTTTTGGCCGAGCTATTAAGTTTTTCATCAAAACTTTATATTAATAATTTAAATTTTAATATTTGCCTTTTAAGAATTTTTTACATTTTTGGATCAAGCTAGCAGAAATGATGTTTAGTATATCTCACTAGTGAATGAGTATTTATTTTAATTCAAAGCAGTTTAAAATAATTTTTTCTGATTTGATTTTTTGATGTATTTACAACTTTAAACACTCTTACAAATGATCCTTTCTTTGTATTACATAAATAAATAATTTCAATTGCGTAATTCTTAGACGATTTAATCAAAAAATTGAAACAAATTAAATAAATATAATTTTAATAAATTACTGTTAATTTATTTCTTATTTTTCTGCCCTTTATACATTCTCTGTAGATTTTTTCTGCATATCAAATTTGATTATACCAAATTTTTGAATTTAAAAAAAGGAATATATTGCTATAAAAAAACCTTAGGAATATGATATATAACTATATTTTATCTAAATATAATAAGAGCACACTATAGTTAATAAGTTTCAAAACATTTTAACAAATTTAAAAAGGAGTAGCTTGCTAATGGTAAGTGTACCTCTACAACTAGTTAAAAATGAGATAATTTAGCACCGTACTACATAGACGTAATGACTGACCCTTAATTTCCAGACACAAATAAGTTAATCATTTTAAGAGACTGTCTCAATTTTTTTCAAAACAGGTTAAGGCCAAGGATTTCTACAAACTATTCCGCTGAGTGGCTGATGTAAACAATTGATAAGCTTTATCTTCATCGAGGATTGTGGAGTTGTAACTTTTTTGAATGGAAGAATTCTTTAAAAGTCCGTGAACTGTTGCAATTTTTTCCCTAACTATTTATTTCTTTATAGGAAGTGTTCTAAACATTTAGATTTCTGAATAATTTAGGAGAACCATTATATGACCACTCTTTGCATTTTGTATTAGTTTGAGAAATTAATGATTTTTAAGGTATCCGACTACTTACAACATCTTTTTTTAAAAAAAATGGAGATAGGGGAATTTTTTTGTGTGGTTTTTACATTTATTTAGTACATTTTAAGAAAAATATGCTAAAATTAAGAAGAGAAAAAGAAATTTATTACTAAAATGAGAAAAAAGGGAAAAAAAATTACATAAACGGGGCCCATTTTGTACATAAATTTTATGAAGAAGTTTTCAATTTTGTTGTGTTTCTTTGCTATTCGTTTTCGAAATGACCTTTAGGATAAGAGATATTTCAATTTATTTACAAAATATTTTTGATGCCACTTAATTTTTGTATTCATGTTTCGATATAATCCATTTTTTTTGATTTATTAAAATATAAAACCTAAAATCACCCTAAAATATAAAGCAACTTAAACAATGATGTAAAGGGGGCAAACGAAGCAATAAAAATATTTTTAATCGAAAAAATAATATTATTTTACGACATTTTGAAACGAGCCTGATTCCCTTCTAGCCTGTGACCCAGCTAAAGGTGTGGAAGGAATTAAAGGATCATTCGACACGATAAATTCCAATTATTTTATTGATCACTATAATCGACTCAAACACAAATAACTCTATAAATAGGATAATTCAGTCAAGCAACAGAGGGAAGAGACGAGATTCGCGCGCGTTTGGAAGAATACATTTAATAACCACTTTATAATAATGTGGTTCTTCCTTAATATTACTTTACACAGCAGATATGTATTTAATGTCCGCTTAGCAACTTTAACACTTTAAATATCAACGTAATATGAAATTGACAGTACCTGACTTTCGGCAGTCTTCTAATCAATTGAAATTAACTTTCTCTTCCTGATTATAATCTTTTACAAGGTAATCTTTATCTTGAATCTTTCTTGTCACTTCTAGTTAACGAAACTTCTAACTTTCTATTCACTATTCTCTTCACTTCTAATTCATTAACTCTTTAACTCGCGAAGTAGGAATATATATATATATATATATATAATAAACTTAATTTGCATATCACGTTTCCTTCTTGAGGTGAAGATTGGTCATTTTTGCTGACCCAAAAGAATACCTAAGAGAACTATTAATTGAAGGTCACGTACAGATCGATCACAATTTTACCTTCTAAATCATTTTTGTTTTCTTTTTAATTTTTAAAAATTAATTTTGCTAATTTTGTATTTGAAAAAAAAAAAAAAAAGAGTCGCTGCATTGTACTCAGTAATACTTGTTACTTATGAATTTCTGCACTTTTATTTTTGCGTATGTGTAAAATAAAGCCGGCACAAAAGAAAAAGATGATGTTTTTTTATCATCTATTTTAATATCGTATTTTAAATATCTATTTTTAATACCTTCCAATCGTTTTTTAAATACCTATGTTTAAAAAGGAAAGTTACATGCTTTAAAGGCAATAAGTGGAGAATTCTAACAATGAAAATGAAAATACTTTCTTTTTTACAATAAGTTAATATTTATTGCTGCTGCTCCAACCAAGATGGTTGCGATAGCCTATATAGTGGTTAAGGTAGGACTCGTGACCGGCGTGTCATGAGTTCAAGCCTAGTACCGATGAAGACCCGCCGTGTAGAAGAGCGATGTTTGTTAAATCTGTCGGTTTTCAAACGTCCTCCTGTTGGTGTGATGTGGAAGCGAGGAGATGGCACATCTTGATTTTAAAATATCCTTTGAGTACACATATATATAAGTGAGAAAGTAAGAATTATATTACCGTCGCAATATAAATAACTTAACTCAGTGGCGCAACAGCCCATGAAGGCCAAGTACTACTGTGCCCAACTCAGTATACGCGACCTTGGACCCTGAGAAGATGTTCCAGTCAGGTGGTCAGTCTGATGCGAATACCCCAGTGTTAAGTTCCCAAGCAAGCTTGGTGCTCATATTATCGACCCACTGACGGGATGATAGGCTGAGTCGACCTTACCCAGCCCGAGGTTTGAACCTCGGACCTGTGGTGTGGAAGCGCGATGCACTAACTACTCAACCACTGGGCTTATAATATAATATAAATAAACACGAGGGGCCACTGGGCAATATAAATAAACTCTAGGTTTATTCGCGTTGGACTTCACAATTTTGAGCATCGGTTAAGTGACGAGGAAACACTTAGCCGGCACCCCCTCTCCTAACTGCCACACCAACGGGACGCCATTTGAGCCTCGACAGATTTGACATGCTTCGCCCCCCTATATGTAGTAGGTGTTCAGTGGCACCAGGACTCGAACCCGCGACACTCCGGCCACGAGTTCGTTACCATAATCACTAGGTCACCGCAGCCACCAAATAGTCTTTGAGTCAACCAATCAATTGACAATGATGTGACAACTTCATTAAAAAAAATTTATGTTTCCTTTTAAAATAATAATTAAGATCATATAAATATGAATTTTAATTTATAAATTCCAAAGATTTTTATGCATGTTATAGGAAAGGATCTTCTTAAATCAAAACAAAACAAAAAACTTATAAAAGAATTTGATTATTTCACATAAACAAATACTTCAAAAAGGAATCCTTTTGTGATTCATTAAAAAAAATTTAAATCTTTCCAATTTAACCATTCAAACCAGGAACAAATGAGACATGTTAATCAAGCACCGTAATATTCATTGAGACACTCCAGATTAGCAAGTCTAGACAATTTTTATCGAAGAGCTTGTTCCTTAAAAAAGTATAAACACCTCTAATTGATGGCTGAGAGCAAGCTTGTTTACAATATTTTTCGAGCCTTATAATCGACACTTTTTTCTATTCATTCATCAAGGCAACCATTTCCGATTGATTCACGATTTTCGTTATCAGCGCTGACGTGAAATTGCTACATTTAACTCGTTTCGTCCTCCCTTTGTATCAAAAAACTACCGATTCCTCTAGTCTTTCACTCGTGCTATCTCGCTTTGAGGGAAACTAGAGACGACATGAAAGAATTATTCCAATTGGTGACGGGTCGAAATTTTCACTTAAATCTGTGAGTAAACAGTTATAATATTACAGTATTGAATAAGACCTCAATTGTAACGTGCATGTATGCGAAAACTGCTTACGTATTTTTAAAGATTTTAGTGTTGAGCTAATGTTTTATTGTAATATTTAGTTTCTCATTTTTTTCAGCATAGTGATGCTTAAAGGTAATTTAAAATACTTTTCTCACGAACCAAGGCCTTAAAAGTGGTATTTGATGGCTTGAAAAATTGCTAATTTTTGTTGTTGCCTTTCTAGCTATCTTTTATATATATTTGTTGAAAAATGAAATAAGAAAACATTAAATCATTTATTTAGATCGAATTTTTTGATCAAACGGTAAAAGTTTTTTTAAAAAAAAAATTCATCATTCAGCTGTTTTATAATTCCTATTATTAGCTCACTCTATATATATTTATCTTGTTCAAATTTTCAATAGTTAATAAAATATTTTCTATTCATCCAATCAAGTTCAAATAATTTTTTAAAACTTGTACTGGATGACACTTGATGTTAATACAGTTTTTTAAAAATATTAATTCATTAATACCGGTTAATTAATTAAATTAAATTAATTACCGGTTTTTGACACCAACTTAGACTCGTCTCCATTGTTGTAACAATGTAACTGTTAAAACAATGACAAAAGTTGGCGTTGAAAACTGGTTTTTCAGTCAAACTAGCCAAACCGGGCGTGCATTGTTTCAACAATGTAGACAAATCATGCTCTTTTTTCTATTCTTATTATAAGTTCCCTCTCTCCATATATATATATATATATATATATTTGTTCAAATTTTCAATCGTTAATAAAATACTTTCTATTCATCCGTTCAAAGTAGAATTAACTTAATTTTTTTTATATTACTTGTTAATATACATTTGGAGAAAAAGAAAATTTTATTGCATGAAATCTTTTATTTAAATCAAATTTTGATCAAACGGTAAGCATTTTTAAAAAAATTAATCATCCAGTTTTTTTTGATATTACAACCAATTTTTTGGATTAAATTATTATTTAAAAGTATAAGTTTGTTTCTTTCTACAAACTTTTTATATCTTATATTCTGGCATATAAAACCAGATACTTACAAGTTCAGCCTATACTTTCAAATTGCCTTTTTTAATTTTTAGTTATATTTGCCACATATCGGAATAATATAAGAAATCTGAAATGTGCACGTGCAATGCTTTTTTAAGTCTAGAAATATATTGTATGTGGATAATTAAAGTATGGAATGAAATTAAATTTGATACAATTTAAAAATATATAGTATAATTAACTGTTTAGATGGAATGGAGATTATTATTTATTTATGGATTAGAGTAACACAGCAATGGTGAGAAAAGATGAAATATAATTCGATAATGCGTACAATTATATAACGGAAGACGAATAGGGCGATTTTTTTTCCTGTTCTCAAATAATGTAAGTTCATAAAGTATGTCATTTCTTTTAAATAAATAGTACTTAGATTCGTGTAGGAATCTAATTTCTTATATGCTCGTCTTTTCTTTAATTTTAAAGCTATCATTTTTATATCCGGCGAATAACGCTCGCACCCATAAAAAGTTCAATCTTACTTTTTGTGTTAAGATGACTGCCAGACAGTAGCGCACTTTTTCAAGGGGGGCGTGTCCATGGTCGAAAGTCTCCCAACTTGTATCATACCTCAAGACAACATCAATTGATTCTTCTGATTTTGTCGATTTTGTTAACAAAAAACAGTAAAAAATAAGTATTGAATTAATAATTAGCATTAATTAATAAAATAAATTGTTAATTACAAGTACTTATTAAAGTTTACGTTATATATATCTAAAGGATTATATTATCAATCGAAAAAAAATCAAGGGCTTTGGGGGGGGGTTCCGGACCCCTAGGACACCCCCCCTGTGTGCGCCACTGCCGCCAGATTATACGGTTCTTATATATAACTTGCTTTCTCGTTATATTTATAGTAAAAATATCAATACTTTTGCTGTTCAAACTTTTACAAATTTAAATTTTTAAAAGAAAACACGTTTTGTTTTACGTAAAAATGCTTTTATTATGTTTTTATGTTGAACCTATTTATGTAAATTTTGCGTAGTTAATTTTTGAGCACATTTTTTGTTTGTTTGTCGTAAGCGTTTATTTGACTCATTTACGAAACACAACACTCAAATAAATTCGACTAAGCTCTGGTTGTTGGTTTGCATACCTTTATTTATTGTACATTACTTATACATATTTATTGATGTTATGTATACCTTGTTCTAACCTGGTTTTGTTTTCTACCCCAGAACTTTAAGGACAATTTAACAGTTTATTCAATCAAATCTATTGAATTCCTTTGCACTTTATTTGTATCTTATGAATTTCATAGAGTCCTTTAAAAAATTCATTGAAACATTTTAAGTTCTAAGAGAAAGTAATGATAGCTTTGATTCTTTTGATAGTAACTGAAATTGTGTGCTACATAGAATAAGTAGGTATATGCATGTTCATCTTATGTGTTTTAATAAAGTTATATAAATTTATATAAGTCTTATCCGTCTTATAATATAAAGTCTTATAAGTTTTAATAAATTTATGATGCAATAATTAATGTTAAGTTTAATCCGTTTCATTAGTTTCCGTAGCTAATTTGAATCCGTTTATTTTGAAAGCAAGGACTTCCAAAATAGTCTCACTAGTCGAAATAAATTGGATTGTCTTCCCTGCATTTTGATTTAAGAAATAAAGAAGTATGTAGAAAGAGAATTATTAATTTTTCCTTAATAATTTTCTATAAAGAGGAATACATCGAAATCAGGGGTGGCCAACCTTTTTGAGAAGAGTGCCACTATTCGATAAAAAATAATTAAACGTGCCACTTCCAACTTTTCCAACAAACAAATGTGGAAAAGTGAAAAAAAATGTTACTTATAAGCTTATTGGATTTTTACGCAAATAGGCACATTTTTTAATTCAAGTCTTGTAGTCGAAATTTAAAAATAATATAATAAATGAGATGAAATTACAAAACTTAGGTTTTTATTTTAATAAACTTTTAACAAGCTCAATCAATTAGGTTATGTATACAATAAAAATGAATCATTTAATTCAAAATTCAAACGCTCAGTATTTACTTAATGTGGCTTTTGAATTACTACTTATTTTACCAAGTCATCTATATTAGGAATAGCTCTTACAGATGCCTACAAAATTAGATTATTATAGATGCACATCAGCTAGTTTTGAGTGATATTTATTTTATTATGTTTGCAGAAAACATTTTTCACAAGCATATTTTGATGCAAATTTTGAGATTTTTTTTGTCCCACTTCAATAAAATTGTAAAAAATGGTTGTTTATTATCTTTCCAAAATTTTTAAAATTTTTCAGTGTCTTCGCTTGCCACTGTTACAACTCCACAGTGCCACGGGTTGGCCCTCCCCTATCTGGATAAACATATAAGTTTTATTCTTTTTTTGAATTTCTATTATCGTACTTACTGAAATGTATTGTGAGAATATCGAGCGCACGCGCGTTTTTTCAGTGGATCTCAACTTCTAAAAATGATTTGAATTCCCTATGTGTGTGTGATTTGTAGTATATCACACCTTCTCAACGACAACTTTACATTTAAACTCCAACGCACAACAAAATCAAAAAAATCCCCCTGTCTATAATGGATATGTAAATATCCCTTTTTTAGTTCAAAATTACACTCTTTCGGCATATGCGTGTGTCATACATAGACCGCACGACGTCCCTTTTTTGTTCCTTCGTGTATCTTCTTTCACGCCTGTTTTACATCTCATTTTATAAGCATTTCATAGACTAAAAATGCTGTTTCTCAACCCAAAAGCTTTCTTCTTCGGTAGGTAAAGTTTCCAGAGCTCCCTCATCCGAATGCAGATGGCCTACGAAATTATGCAAATGAACGGGAATGTTAGGGAAAATTTTCAGTCTCAGGTATTCTGCTTCCGTTTTATCAAGTGACCGCAAAGACAAAAAGGGTGAATAAAAAGGGTAGAAAGGGTCTTTGGGTCAGTTTCATGTCCACTTTTGGATATAGATGTGCGGTGATATTTCTTAGTATTATCATACGTACGATGCAAATTCTTTTTGTAAGATTTATAGTAAAAGGTTTTTTTTGTGCTCCCAAAATATATCCAAATATATCCAAATTGTTTTACCCAAATATTAGGTGGTTTTATTCAAATGGAAATGACAAATTTCTTCGTCTTCTTATTGGTCAGTAACTTTTTGCATTTGTGTCTAAAAATTGAACACCGCGAGAAAAAATAAATTATTCATGAAAATTAATGATTTTTAAGCTTTAACTGCTCAAAATATTTTACTTACGTTAGTAATTCTTATGAACCAACTCTAATAAATCATATTGTGATTAATTTGATTATTTTTTCCCTTTTGGCTATTTTTTTATACTTCATTTTATACAACAGTAATTGGAAATCTTGTTTAATACTATAAGTAATAGTGTGTGTTCTCATTTTATTAATAAATTTTAGCATCTCATTTTTTAAAAATTAATTTTGATGAAAATCCCCTTTTTTGTTTAGGTATTTGACTAGGTTGAAAAAGTTATATTTAGGTCTTAGATATTTGGTGTTGTTTGGGGCCATGGAAAAAATAAACATAATTATTTAGGAAGAAGGACTAATACATAAAACTAGAGAGTTTTTTAAGATGTTTTTATGGCATTTACTTTATTTATTTCATATTTTTAATGCGTTTTTTGAAGAATGAAATTTTTTGATAATTTGTGCACGGAAAGCGGGGCATCATCCCCAATACAATCCAATAAAATTCAATGAAATTTTATAACACATATGTTATGAGCCCTTCAGTGTGTATTAAACCGCAGGTCTTAAGACAGTTACATTTAATCACATTTTACAGCTATTTTTAGCATAAAACATACAGTAGTTTTGACGAAAAATCATTAACATATAATTTAATTGCTTTTAAAATATTTAAAATAATTTTTATCCTGCGGTTTGTGACACTTCAGACGGATCAATAAGTATAAGAATCAAATTAAAATTGCATTATGTGCAATTTATTTTTATTTATGGTTTTTTCTTAACTTTGAAAATTTATGCTAAAATTTCATTTAAATAATCTTTAAAAAAAAAAAAAGGGTAATACATGTTATTTATTTAATAATTATGACTTTTTAAGCCTATTTATGTTCTTTAAAACAATACAACTATTCTGAAAATCAATTTTTGAAAAATTGGTCTCCGAATCAAGTCGAGTGGGGGCCTTACCTGTGATGGAATGATTAGTTATTTTAAATTGCATGATGTGCGTGAGCTATTTTTATAGTTTATTTATATTTACGAAATCTTTTATTAAAAATATTTACTTACTATTTAAGTACTATTCATATCTGCTTATTAAAATAATTGAACAACCTTTTCCTTTCATTTATAGTATAGCATCAAAAATATTTAAATTGCTTGATTTTTCATTGAAAATTCAAACTTACTGAATTCGGCTTCATACTTCATACAAATCTTGTCTTAGGGATTGATGTTGCCTCTTTCATTTATTACACAACATACTGAAACTGATCAAGTTGTTTTTTTCGCTTGTTCGGATAGTTAAAAATAAATTATTTACTTTTATTGGTTAGTTTTGCTTTTACTCAACAAAAGACTTTATATAATTTTCATACTTAATGATTTTCATTTACTTTATTTTCATTTTAATGATTGAGAATAATTGATGAATTTCATAAATGAATTGAACTAGTTTTTTTTTATCTATAAAGGGGGAGAAAAAAACAGATTTATAGTTTTTCAATTTTTGTTAAAAACTTATTGCAATTTAAAGTTGAAATTTATAGCGACATGTATTCTGATCGAAATGAATTTCATAAATTGTTTTTTTAAGGATGGAAAAATGGGATGGAGAGTTCATATAAAAAAGATGACTTTTTAATTCGGAAAGTTTTGGGAATATAATACCATGCATTTGAATAAAGCAAAACATTGCCACATAACAAACAGGAAAACAACATACCCGAATACTAAATCAGAGGGGGGGGGGGGGGAATCAGCATTTCTCTAACATAAAAATGTAGCATAATTAATTTTTTTTTTGTCAAGATGAGTCACACTGAGTGTTCGCGTCAATCTTAATAATTCATTACGCTTTCGAGAGAGAAAAAAAATCTTTACATTTTTCTCATTAAAAAGAAAGGAAAAGAGAATGAAATTTTGAGCTGAGAAGAAGAAAAAAAACGTGACACAAGATGGATTGACTGTAGTTTATCTCGTACGTCAATCGGCGCAATCGTTCTGTTCAACATTGCTGACTTCCGTTGTCAAATATTTGTCGTTTTTGCCGCGCAAGAATTCACTAGTTTTTGCCTGTAAAGGGGAAAGGAACGATTTTCTGAATCAAGATTCAACTTTATCAGAATTCATTACTGTGTAAAGAAGATTTTTCTTTCCCTGCTTTTTTAGAACGGGAGTATTTTGTTTAACTGAGCAGAAAATACTCAAGTTCAGCATTTTACATATCTGCCGAACAGTTGAGTGCGCTTAGTTTATATCTTGTACCGTAATATGCGTTGCCATTTATTTATAACTAAAAGATCAACTAGTAAATAAGATATTTTAAATAAAGGTCTTGATTAAGTTCAGCTTAAGTTAAATTTATGAAGATAAAAAGGAATAAAGTAGTTAACTTCAGAAGAACTCGTAAATAATTACTTTTTAGACCACATTTAAAATGGATAAAATTTTTTCCAATTTGCCCTGAAATGGATGAGATAGCTCATCCATTAAAGTACGAGAGTTAGATGCAAAACTAGCTACAGTCAAAACAACACAATTTACTTACTATTCGCAACAACGACACAAACTCAACAATTCAAGTTAAGAAACGCACCAATTGATAAATATGGGAGCAACAGCGAAGTAGACGAGATAATTGGAGATATAATAATAAATCGGATCACTTACACTTACCACATCCAGGCAATACACCTTCTTATATTTGAATATTATTTCTAAAGTAATCCACAATTCAGACGGATCGAATCCAATTTAATAACTAATTGGCCAAATCGTCAATCTTATTATTAATTAAACAATTTACAAAGTGATCTCTTTATGTTAATCTTCAAGCTATCCTTTAGCTTCTAACCCCTCTCTCTCCTACTCGAAAGTTTAATCTTTAAATACAAGCCTTGATTTGTGTAATCACATCTTCTTCGGAGGACAGTTTTCAATAGAATAAATTTTTAAAATCCCAATATTCTCCAAGAGGACCGTGTTGTGTGTTGTGGCTAATGCCACCCGTCTGACTTAGTCAGATCGAGGCCCATGAAATTAGCCGTACTCAAAGCAACACAATTTATTTACAAGTTTCAACAACGACACTAATTCAACAACCCAAATTAAGAAATGCACCAATTGATGAATATGGCATCAATTACGAAGTAGATGAGGTAATTGGAGAAATAATAAATCGGATCACTTACACTTAGCACTTCCAGGCCATACACCTTCTTATATTTAAAGATAATTTCTAACGCAATCCATTCCAAATTGACCGAATCCAATTTTACAGCTAATTGACCATATCGTTAATCTTAATATTGATCAAATAATCTTCGAAGTGCTCTTGTCTAGCTTTACGTTCTCTTACGTTAATCTTCACGCTATCCTTTAGCTTCTAACCTCTCTCTCTCCTACTCGAATCTGAAAACTAATACTTAAATACATGACGTAATTTGCATACAACACGTCCTCTTCTTCGGGAGGAAGCTTTCAATCAAATAATATTTAAAGAAAGTTATTTCCCAAGAGGATAATCACCCCAAACAATAACGTTATCTCATTCAAGAATGATTTATATTTTAAATGTAAAATGGTGAGATTATTGAAAAGTTATCTAGGAAAAAACTTGTTAGATTATTTTTTACTTACTTTATAGAATTACTATCATTACATGCTATGCAATTTAATTTTTTAAGTAGCGATGAAAAAATGATCAAATATAGAAGGAGTTTTTGAACAAAAACTTGAGCTGCATTACTTTAGTACAAGGATATAAAGTTTCCCATACTGTAAAAAAAAAATTACCTCAACATTCTACGCAGTGCAGCTGTTAAGAAAATTAGCAAGAAAACAGGTCATTCTGTATAGAAGATTTAACATCAACCAACTTTTTAAAAGAGGAGCATTTATTCTGGTTAAACCGGTAAAAACTAGATGATTGCTAACAAAAGAGAGAGAAAAGAAAACGTGAATTTTAATTATTTTCTATTGTTTTAAATCTTATCTCGAACTGTTACCAGAAATCAGTCAATAAAATATCGCACTCGTACCCTCTCTGTTAAGACAGTAAAGTTTTATATGTTGTCGTCTTTTATTTGAATCGAGAATCATTAACATAACTGAATGATTTTTTCAAATGCTTTCTTCTTTCATCATTCTTCAAAGAATATTGATATTTTTTAGATGCTTCTGTATTTAAAATCTATTATGATGATTCGAAATTTTCAACGTATATTTTTCTTCAATTTTCTGTAATAACTTTTTTTTAAGGAAACGAATAAGTATATTTAATCATAAATTCACCAATTTCAAATTATAAATTCTACGTAAAATTTTAATTAGTCATTATTCAAAGGATTAATTTAGTTTGCTTTCATTATAAAAGAAATCCTGAGTTTTAAATTCATTTTTTTCTGGTAAATTTAATAAAAATCGTTTCCTTTTCAAATAATCTGGTGTTAATAAATATATAACGCTTGTATAAAAAAAGTTAAAAGCAATTAAAATTTTTTATTAATTTTTTGAAGTTTTATATCTTTTTTATTTCTACAAAAAAACACGTTTTTCTTTCAAAATAAAATTTAAAAAAATTTATTCTTTGAAAAAAAAATTCATTTTCTTTATAGTTCTGTGTTTTTAGAATACAATTTTTTTTATATATTCATGGAATTTAATATACAATACAGTAATGCATAAGAAAAAAGTTTTACATATTTACAAAAAAATATTTAAAAATATTTCTGAAGAAAATATATATCGACTGACATAAAATTATAATATAATATGGAAATCTTATATATTCATCTACAATTCATAGGTTAATTGAAACTTTTCAACTTGATATTAAAGACTTAGAATTCAAATTTGGGGACACACAATTTCAAATAGAAAGATACACTGTTATGTTAAGATTATTTTTTAATTTTTCTAACATACAGATATCAAAATGATTTTAAATATTGTTTTTTCATTTTAAAAATCACCTGTTTCTTCATAAAAATATGTGAATATTTTGTTCCCTTTTCATTTTATACAAAATAAAATTTTAATTTATCGTTTGAGCGTTTTTAAATTTCAATAAGTTGATGGTAAATTGATGTTATAATCGAAGTACAATACAACGTTACAATAAGAGACTTACATATTAATTTTGAGAATTTTTTTTCCATAAGAAAAATATCATGTTCTCTTTTTTAATATTAGGAAAAGCGAACCTATAAAATATATACACCCAACTCATTTTACACGGTATATACGTTCCTCAGAAAACCGTGTAAAAAAACACATGCGACAAATGGTAAATTTGGGGATATGTTCCACAATTTTAAAAAATCTGGAAGAAGGAAAAAACTCTAAATAGTTTCTCAAAATATTTGCAAAAAAAGTAATAATAAAATTCTTGTTACATATTTATAAAACAAAAACGATTCATTTTTGTTACAAAAAAAAATTAAAATTAGTTAAACTTCAGTCTATATAAAAAAACTCAGATTGAAATTAGGAATAAAACTATACTAACTATGTGACGGGTGCTTACGCGTTTCACTAACCTTCTCTTAAAAACTTTTAAATTGTATTTATTTTGACCAATCCCGCTTAGAGCTGAAAGTGTGACTTATGCAAATAAGATAGTTTCGGTTTAGCGAGTTCGAAAGAGATATAAAAGGGAGAAATAAAATGAAGAGTAGGAGGATGACTAAGCGGTTGATAGAGGAGGACTCCGTGTTTGGATTGAAGAAGTAAACTACGTGGTTGCTTAAGAAAGTGTTTCTAAGATTTTAGTTTAACTAAATGAAGACTGATAGCGGAAGTAAGATTATTGAACAAGATTCATTAATTTGGTTCAGACGTAATTGAAGATATCCTGGATTGAAACCCCTTCATAGATTCTACTAGTTTCCAAGTTCATTCCGAAGAAGATATCAGGTCTGTAATTTTTGTAGATTAGATTTAAATGTGTAGTTTGATTGTATGCGTTATTCCCCTCGTGATATCAGTTAGTATTCCGTCGTCCATAATTGAATTCTAATAGCACTCCATGATAATTTATTGTTCTTAAGGTTGATTATTAATTGTGTATTTCTATCCTAAGGAAATAATAAATAACTGATTTATTATTTGAGTAGTCATTAATTATGAATCCTACATATCCAAACATAGATAATATGCAAAGGCTAATTAATAACCCTGGGGTAGTGGGAGACTACGACAACTATACATCGCTACTTGATAACAAGTGTGCACATTTATTACGAACTGAATCAAAAATGGTATCATTAGTACATGTGTTAGATATGTCTAGTGCAAATGTCGGTTTTGATTCAAATGAAGAATTTCGTTCGTTATTAACGACCTTTGTTGTGATTTTGTTGTTGTTGTTACAAAATATGTTATTAGCAACAGTTCTTTGAGTTTCTCAAGTTACTTGATATAATTTTTGATATCCTACTACACAAAACTTAAGATAACGTTAGAATTTTAAAGCACGCTCTGTGTCAGGATCATGAGTAATAAAACTTCGTTCCGTACTTGTAGCAAATTTCAAGCCCTCGCGAGTTCAATCAACCTTTAATAGTTGAACTTCACTTTGGACTTCGCCAGTTTTAAATTCTTTATTATTATAAACCAAATCCAAATTCTTTATTATTATATCCTTCGAATCCAAAGGGTACGAAACTCTAAATTTTTTTGGAATTCGTGCTGGAACAAAAAATTCGTGTACCGCAGCTTTTCTCAAACTGTGGGGCGCGCCTCTCTTGGGGGAGCGTGACAACTCTACGAGGGGAGCGCAAGCATACTGAAAAGTCAAAAACAAAAGGTTATTTAAAAAAATTATTAATTTACTGAAAGTAAACAAACAAAATACATTCTGACATAATAAAAAATAAAAAACATTTACACTGATATATTACACTTCTAAATGTATCAGTGCTACAAAATGTATTTTATGATTAATTTAACAATACTAAGTTAAGAACAAGTTTAATAATTACCAGAGACCCCATGTGCTTGCCATATAAAAATTATATACAAAAATTAACACACCATTATAATTTGTATGGTTTATGGTTAATTTTGGGGGGGGGGAGGAATAAAGAAGCAAATCCTTTGTGAAATAAGTAACTCCTTTGCGAACTTTGTCAAGGTCCTTTTATTGCATTCCAAAGCCTTCGGAATAATTTTATAGATGGCAGTACAGAACAAATATCGTACTTCGGAAAGACGTACATATACGTCCGGCAAAATTAACGCTTTGACTGAGTGAGACGTTTATATATGCCAGTGGCACTTAAGAAGTTAAGCTCGTATCATAGTTTTAGATCAAAGTACAGTATTATTGAATTCCAATAAATTGTTATTGTTTGAGGGGGCCGGGATGAAAATTATGATTGAATGTGGGGTCGCGAATATTAAAACTTTGAGAAGTACTGATGTACCGTGTTATTTCAAAATCGTGTAAAAATAAAGAGTTGGATGCATGTTATATAAAAATAAGCTCTTTGTATCTTGCCATTTTCATTTTTCCTAAAAATACAAAATATATATAGCACACATTTTTTAAAAATAAAATATACATCATCCAAATAAGCAGGTGCGTAATAGTGAAACCAAATCTTCTATTCAGCAATCACTTTAGAAAAAACCCGCTCAAAATTGTGCAAAAGTTTTGCAAACTTTCTACTTTCCATCGTTGCCTTGTTTCTGTCTTGAAATATCACCAGCAGTAAATAGTGAGAAGGACCGATTTAGTGAAGGGGGCTCTGAAGAAGAAAACAGGAAAAGAGGGTTGAAGTTATTAGTCTTCCCGCAGATCTTAGAGACTGATAGGAGCAGGCAAAGACGAGACCCTTTTCTTCGAGGGAGGGGAAATAAAAAAAAGAAAGAGGGGATTTTTTTCTCTCTTTTTGGTTCTTTATCTGTCTTTTTTTTAATAAGAATGTTTTCTCCTTACGATTTTAAAAGTTGTTGATACTCTTTTTTAATGGAATTAACGAGGGTGCTTGTTGAATTGTACGCTTTTGTTACTTTTTGGAATAGGAACATGTGCTTCTCGATAAAATAATTATTTATTTTAGTTTTATACTTCTCTATCCCAAGTATTTGTTTATTGTTTTATAGAAGGATTGGCAGTTGTTTGTTTGGTGACGAAATTATATATCTAATTATATGAAATGTTTTTTTTTTAAAAATTATACCATTTTGTGCTATTTTTTTGTTATTTGTAAAACATCTGGATTTTTTCCCCTTAAAGAAGAATATATCTGAAAACTAAAGTAAATTCTAAGAATTTCGGCTTTTAGTATCTCATTTTTCTTGATATAATAAAATCATCTCCTAATCAATATATTTAATTCGTGAATTTTTCTATTACCGTTCAATAGTAATTTATCGAATATCAACGCTAACATTTTGAAAAATAGGGACACACTAGAATATTTGTACGACAAATTGATAATACCTCAATTGTTACTTTGAAAAATAAGTCTAAAAACTTTTTTTTTATCATTCATTTTAATTTAATATCTTTAAAAATTAGAAAAAATCATATTTTTAGAATTTTTTTCTTTGCAATTTTTTTCATAAAAATAATTTTTGATAATTTTGTAACAGAAGAAAATATTAGAAATAATGTGAATTGATACTGATATATCGATATTGATGAATAATCGACATTAACGTATGAGCGAAAAGATTATCAAGACTAGAAAAAAGTAAAGAAAAGGAAATTAAATGAATTATTCTCAATTATGATTTTGAGAAGGCATATTTCATCAAAATGAAAGTAATTTTTTTAGATAATAGATGATACTACGATGGATTACGAGCATATTAATAATTCCATCTTAATCCTTTGTGGACATATAATATGTTAAAGAGAGAGATGATATATTGCAGTATATCCGTCGTAGAGTAATATGTTTATAAATAATATGACATGAAATATAAATAGTTGACGATGCATACTTTAAAGAACAAATTCAAACTGTGCAAAATGTTTGAGTTAAGCGCATGAAAGTTTTAAATTCAGTTTAGTTCATTAAAGTTTCATCTAAATATTCACATATTCGAGTTTTTTCTAATCTTCTATGCTGATCTATTTTTCAAACTTTTAAGTTGTTTTGGCCAGATAAACAAGTGTAAACTCACTTAAATAATTTATATTAGGATCCTATTCCTAGAAACTGTTTTTGCAGCTGATTTTGAATCACTATGCTATCCAGGTTACTTTTGTTTGCTTCCGTTCTGACGTTATCAGAGTTCTTGTTAGTAGTATGAATTAAATTGGCATTTCCGATGCTGGGAAAAGCGTATAAATGTAGACTTTCTAAACACTGAATATATAATATATTAACTAAAGTAAATGGAAAACCCTATATATTTTGAAATAAGATACCATTGCTGTTTTAGCCAATCATCAAGCATGTAAATATATCGTTTCAATAAGTGTTGAGATTTTAGAAGTAATTAAATTTATTATGAACGGAAAATGAAATCAGAAATAATAATAATAATAATATACTGTTGCCATTAAAACTGCAACTCGGTGAAGGAGGAATGACACAAACGTTAAGTTCGCGTGAAAGGAAGATGCTGGAATTCGCGATTCATAAGCATTTCAGTTCAATCGAACGACATACGAAGAAAAAACGACATTTCAAAATCTATGTAAAAGGAAAGTTAAACAACGGGTATCCCATTCAGTAATTTCATTTGAGTGAGTGAGAGTGAGAGAATATTAATGTCGCACTGATTAGCAACACGAGGGCTTTTTGGCGATGGTCCGCGTAATTTTGAACCATAGTCAAGTGACGCGGACGACACCTGAGCTGGCACCCCCCTCTCCTAAATTTTATTTGAACTTCAGTTATTTATGAGAAGATCGCGCTGGACATTGTAAAGGATGGAGAAACAGCTACCCAAACGCATTGGAATTCGAAGCAACAGGAACGTGTCTTGTGGAGGAAGCAGCTCATTGATGCACGGTATTGCTACTCCTATTGGTCAGAATCCAATGATTGCCATCTGAATATGGAATCTATGGGTTCAGGAGGGTTTTACTGAACGGTATTCAGGATCTCAACGGTATCTCGCCTCTACCGTCCAAGCGCATTAGTATGTTTTTATGTCCCCTTTGAAGAATTTTACAGCCTTATCACGTACCTTGAATTAGAAAGTGGGCTTGAATGCAGCTCGACAAATATCCGCACGCACTGTACACCGATATCTGACTCAGCGTGGACCGATATCTGCGAGGCAACCATTAGTGTAGCCACAGTGAGGCACCCAATGACAAAAATGGACGCTTTCAGTCGAGTCCTTCTTCTGAGTGCAACATCAATGATGAATGTATCCGTGTTTGAAAGCACTGAGGTGAACACACGTGGCTTACTTTGTCGTGCCCCAGTCCTATCTTGGACTGGGTTCACATTACCCGACGCGCCTGGTGTGGAAGGAAACATATTATCACCAACGAAAGCCATAATTACAAATATTTATTAACAACACACAAATACAATTAACAAGTTACACTACAAGTAGAAACCCTGGAGTGATTATTCAATTCCCTATATTAATCCTGATACACAACTCTAACATTCAATTCTAACCTTTAAATCTAATATTCCCTACTAAGTGATCTCAGCTATCAGAATTGATAAAGGAGACGAACGCTTACTAACTTCAGGTCGGTACTAACTATAATCCCTTTAATTATTTCAATGATTAACAATATCAATTACTATCTAATACGTGCTAAGCTCGCTAGAGAGATCCGTAGATGATACTTACAACTAGTTTGGAAATTCCTTCTCCTACTACTTTCTTACTAAATCTAGACTTTATATAGTCGAATTCATTAGCATTTCATTATCTCGTGTTTTTCCCGAGGAGTCTGTGAAATAGAATAATTGCTGGCCCCAAAGTTACCCAAGAGGGTTAATGGAAGATTGACGCGGATAGACCCGTCACAACTTTTACTTGATGTTGTCATACGAGCCTTGTATCTGTTGCGGTCGTAAAAGCAGCTAGCTGTTGGTATAAGACACTAACACTTCTTGTTCTCGTTGTCGGCACTTTAAGCAGCCAACGTTACATTTTGCAGCTCTTAAGGCTGATGGCTATGACCTATCATTGAAATCTCGGAGATGTCATCTTTCAACAAGATAACGCAAAACCGCATGTTGCTTATCGTGTCCTGACCTACCTCGATTCAAAACGGGAAAAAGGGTTCGACTATTGCCTTGGCCTGCACTTTCTCGAGATCTCTCACCCACTGTAGACATCTGTTAATGGACTGCTGAGATACTAGACCGTTACCACTGCGCAGCCACTATAGTAGGTGAAGTATGGCATAAGCTTCAAGAAACATGGATTGACTTGTCCATATCTGTCACTAAAGCCTTGTCTCAATGCCTAACAGGATTAGACCTGATTTAGCTGCTTGAGACGGCAGCTGTGTATACTAATTTCGGACATAATTGCCTAATATTTTAATTATATTTTCTTCCTACTATTGCAGTACACGAACAATAAATAAAGTTTTGTTATTTGTTATCCTCTCTCCTTGGTATTACGATTTTAATGCAGATAGTGCATACGTATATTTAAGACGAAAAATGCTGAAATTATAGGGGGAAAAATTATTTCCCAAATTTTTCTTTGCCTTTAATACCAAACTCTTCTTTGGAAAAAAAATTAATTCGATGCCATCAAGTAACATAATTTATTCTTGTGAAAATATTGTTTTTTTTTTGCAAATTGCCTGATTTTTTTTCTGTTTCTTCTACTCTACTAGTTGAACTAAATAAAATTTTGAAAAGTTTTCAGTTGCCTCCACTTTACAGATGTCCAAAGAATTCCAAAGCAAGTTGTTACCAAATGCTAAACACGCATATTGCCTGATTCAGCTCCTCTTATACAATCTGTCAGTCCTAAAAACAAAACTAGAGAAATTAATAGATACGTAAAAAATAGAAAAAATATTAGGGTGGACATTCATATATGGATGTTTATTCAAAATAGACATTCATATGTTTATTGGGAACTTAGATTGTGTATAAATAAAAAAGAACGTATAATTACTAAACCGCTACACTATTTCCAGATAATCCCGAACACCAAATCTTGATCTGTACTTGCAAGATATAATTACGATAAAAATCTGAATGAAGATGATTCGTTCAATTTAAATTTTTGAGTCAAGGAAAACTTTAAAAACTAACCGTTTTTACCCTCCAAAAAATTGACATTCTTTCGAAATCCTCTGTGGTGAAGTTCCAATTCCTGCGACAGCTAGAAACTACCAAGAAGGCGTTACATCCACATTCGATACGCAAATAACAGCAATAAAAAAAGGCCGTGCCAAATTTTAATAAACCCAACAACACAAACCCTCCTTTGAAAAGAAACAAACAAATAAGTACCCTATATATCGACGAGAAATTCGGAGCACAAAAGACTGCGAGTGCTTTTGCCACGGACCAACTGACTTGTTTGTTCGGGCTCAGTCAAGGGATAACAGCTGTCTTTTTTCCAGGCGACTAAACGTATGATTGGCAGTCTTTTTGCAGCTCAGTGGCATGGCCAGCCGTGCCCCCTTTTGGCTCCATGCCCAGCACTTGCTGCCGAAGTCGGTTTCCGGACTGTAACCACCAGAAATCTCACGCCGAGGTTGACTTCTATAAACAACCCTTTCTTTCATAAAGTCTCTCTGCAGTTTTTGTTTTTATTATTCCTCTCCCCTTCGCTCTTACTTTTTTCCCTATCACTGTTGAAGAGTTGAGAGTGTTTTTATATGCGTGTGCTTACTGTCGAACTTTTCAGAGAGGAGGCGTAACGGCACAATGAAAGTCAAGGATTCTAGTGTGGTTCTTTTCAGCGCTTTTTAATATAGTATGTCAATAGCTCCTTTTGAAAATTGGTTTGCTCGTGGAAATGATGTGGTGATAGCAGTTTCTGAAGATTTTTATTCAGTTTGCTTTTATCTCTAGCACTGGATATCTTTATAGAGAGATGTATGAATATTCCGTGGCAACACCAAATCGTTTTTAACTACTTAAAAGAATTTAACGACTTAAAGTGAGATGTCGTTTATGCGTCTGTAATTTACTCCACAAATAAATTTAAGAAAATGTTTTAGTTAAAAAAAAATTTAAACTGTGCTATTCTGTCTTTTTTTTAATGCTGGAAAGTGTTTCTAGCAAGGTCATTTGAGCTTTCATTAAGTTAAAAAAAGTATAATTTTAAATCTACTGTAAAGATAGTATTTCCTTGTTGTCATCACATCAGCTGTCGCTGATATATTTTCTTTAAAGTTATTGTGCGTGACAAAAAAAAAAAAAAATGTCTGAAATATATTTACGTGACGTAATTTTCGACGCTGATTATTTTTAAAAATAAATATGGATTGTGTCTGAAGAGGTTTTCCCATTTCTCTTGAACTGATACCTGAATTTGTATGTTACTTTTAATCGAAGGTATGATCAGCGGTCTGATGCTCGTTTGAATCCATAGAGGTTCCAAGTCCTAACTTTGTCGTGGTGTGCGTTTTGAAGTTTGAAGAGTGAAATGCCAGCGCGGGTGTTATTCTCTTCACTTGACAAAGGCTCAAAATTACGAGATCCTTCACTAAAAGTTGTCGCACAGCTTCAAAGTGCGACATCTATAGCAAATTATAACTGTATACTGCATTTCATGCGGAACTCGATAAAATTAAAAACCAATTCACACACAAAACACGATAAAACTATAATTAACTGTAGAAGAACTAGCAACTCTTTTCTCTGTTTTTGCTTTAACTAGAGGCTGTTTTGTATAATTAGCAAAGAAATATTTTACTCTATATTATATTGTTAAGCTATTTTATTGACTAACTCTTTTTAACAGAGTATATTTATTTTCTATTCATTTAATATTGTATAAACATTGTATAACCTATCTGAAAGGTATCCGAACATGTTGAAAATGACTAAATTCGGTCATGACAGATATTTTTGTTTTTTATTTTATTGAATAGAGCTATCTTTTGGCTTTACAAAACATACTTTTTTTTTGCTTCTGCGTTTCCTAGAGGCCAAGTTACAATCAATTTTATAAAGTTAGAAGTAGTATTTAGTGTGGAAGAAGTGATGTTTAGGTATTTAAATTGCGCAAAATCTATCATGGCGGTCTGATATATATATATATATATATATATATATATATATATATATATATATATAACTCAAAATGTTACAAATTTTTTTTCTATAAAACCTTTTGAACCTGATATTTATGTTATTTTCTAGAGTATGTACTAAAATATTTCTTATTGTATGAATTATGAATACTTTTAGAGTTATGGCTTGTTATTTAAATAATGGTCTCATAAAAAGAGAGAATGTCATTTTTTTTAATAATGTTTACTTGATCAGCTCTAAAATTTTCAAACTTTTATAAAACATTAAAATTTAGATACATTTTCTAGATAATGCATCTAATTTATTTTTGTAATACTTTTACTAATATAAGTTTCTTACTTTTTTCTCTAATTGTTTTGAAGTTTTTCAAAAATATTGATAAATTTTGCTTATAATTGTGATTTTTTTAAAAAAAATTAGGTAATTTATTTTAAATATTGTTATATATATAGTTAAATATTAGTATTTTTTGGTATTGTCCTAAAATGTATTTATGTTTAAATATTCTAATTTGTTAAAAAGTACTCCGAACGTGTTAACTCCTTAAATGACCTAGGATTAAAGTAAATTATTGCAATTACACATTATCTTCAAATGACACTTGAGGCGCTTTATCTATGGTCAATCAGATATTATAATTTATATATTAAATGTATGTATTAAAATTAATAATGAATTTGAGTTTCACTAACGTGACAGTGATTCTGGAAATATTACAATAACATCTAAGATAACTTAAGCATTTTCTGCTGACTTCCATACTTCCTTTTTTTACTAATATGACTCAGAGAGTCATATTATTCATAGTACTAGTACCATTATTCCTAGGGTACAATAACACCTTCAGAGCAGTACTATGATGATAGCTCAGAAAAAAAATAGCGATATCCAAAAAAAAAATTATGAAAAATCTTGGCATACATTAATTTTTTTCCCCCTAGCAAAAGGGTAATATACAAATAAGGTTTAAGAAACCTTGATATAAATAATGTCAAAAAATTTGAATTTGATGGTCAAATTGGTTCTTGATTTTGTTTAAACATTTAAATTATTTTTCAATTTTATAATTTTTTTTACATGTTCTGCCTTTTGACATTTTCTGATTAGTTACAAAGAACGAAATACTATTAATTTTCTAGTAACTAAATCTGTTTTGAAAACTATTCGTTTTATTTTCACTTTTAATTTACGAATAGTATTTCTATCTAAGCAAATAAAAAATATTTGAGATACCGTTGAGAAATCTCAGTCATTGAATTTATTCAGCAATTTCATTTTCATTGTGAGAGACAGACTGACATATTAACCTTCTACGTGACATGCCTGCAAAGTATATATAAAAATGATGAAGTACAAGAGCAACGAAACTTGCCCATCCTCGTTTTATTTTTTCTCTTGCTTCTTTTCGACGCATTAACGCATTGTTGTTGCCATCTCTTAGCTTTAAAATTATGTAAATTAACTGACAGACGATTTTTTTTAAATCTGCATATTAAAATCCATTAAAGGATTTCGACTTTGTTTCAAATTGACATGTGAATGAAGAACCCCCCTTTTTAAAAGCATTAATTACTTAATTTTTAACAATTCAAAGTTATTGAACTTAGTTGTAGTCAGTTTGTGATTGAATCCTGGCATGATTTGATCAAATAATAGGTCATCGTGTTGATTTGATTTAAGCGATTAAAGGCAAGGTTTAATAACTTAAAGGAAATAAACTCAATCACTTCCAAATCGCGCACATCAATTGTAATAGTCTATTATGATAATTAGCGAATACAGTATTCATTTTGATCATTATTTTTCCTCTTTTTATTTGAAGTATAGAATTATAAAAATTGGTTAACTGCGTGATTTATTGCATTGTATTTATAGATATTATCAAAAAAGCGTGCGTGTCAAAATGTATCTATATTTAACTATTAATATCACACGAAACTGTTAAAACTCTAACTTAATGCTAAACAATTAAGAATTTTGAAAGACAGTATAGGTCAAATTAAAATTCCCACATTAATATAATAGATGAACTCTTTAGCTTAGGACTGAAATTACAGGGTTAAACATAACGGCACCCATCTTACATTATAGGTACTAATATTACTAGGTTAATGTAGCGAAAATACAGTTTTAACTTTTTCTTGCTGTTTTGTTCATCAATAAATTAAGTCGTAGAACAATATTTTGAGGAATTGAAACACGATTTTTTTAAAAAATTGATAAAATATATAATGATGAATTTATATAATTTTTTTTAGTATTACGCATTAAAACCTCTTTCACGTTCAATTCCGCTTTCTTTCAATGGATTCATATGAATGCAAAACAAAACTGATCTGTTCAAAATGTTCTTTTCTGTTTTTACTGGCTTCTATTCCCTTCATTGTTTTATAACTGAATAAGAAAAAGTACGTAAAACAAACTGTTGGTTCCTTTATTTCTGCGGGGTCCTTAGGCTATGGCATAGGCAGCATAATAGAAAGTGGAGTGCTTTTAGCTATAAATAATTTGGATAATTTCCTTTGATTCGTTGGTTTTAAACTGAAAGTTTTCTCTCGCGCTTTCATATCTGAAAATGAAGAAGAAAAAAGCTAGTGACAAAGATGCGGTGAGATCATACAGTGTAGGGGGAAAAAAAGAACGCTTTTTAAATTTCGCTTAGGGTTTTTGTTAAGAAGCAGTGAAAAATATAATTTTTTAAAAAAAAATAAGTCTATTTTTATCTGTGTAATTTTGGAGTTAAGAAAAAATAAGGTACTATACAGAAATAAGATAACTAAAACTTTCAAAAAAAAAAAAATCACAAATTGTTTTACACATTTTAAAACTTTAAAGATTTTGATTTTTAAGGTAACAAGCAATTTATGCATTCTGTTTAGTTACCATTTTTTTCTTGCACGTCTTCATTCCAAATATTTTAGATCATTTTATCCTTGCATGTTGAACACATACCTCATAAATAAGTAGTAGAATTCGGTTTTGAACTTTATGTCTAGGTTTTCTATGTAATGGGTTCTAAATTGATGATTATCCCCCCCCCCTCCGTCTAATTTAATTTTAATCCCTACATATCATTTAAATCGAACAGTAAATAAAGATTTATTTCGATTTGCTCGCAAATTAATTTAACTTCAGGTGCAAAATCATTTAATGATACTTTGGCGATTTTCTCTTAATACTGAAGAGTTGGACTTAAATTTAGTACATTTTCAGATAAAAAAAATTAATCCTTTTTATTAATATAATTTTGTGAAATTACAAATTATACTCTGTCTTGTTGTATTATGTTCATTAACATTCAGAAGTGATGTACAAATATGCAATTTTTCCTTTTAATATGTAAAGTTACACAAATCCTTTTAGCATTGTAAAAAAAAGCGTACACAGAACGCTTTTCTGTGGGAGGCAGATGGGTTTACATTTTTAAAAACCTGTAGACGAAAGCGTTGAAGCATAATCTTTGTGGTAAAAATTAGAAATCTGTAGGTTTGTGGGAGGTTTGAACCCCCAGACCTTACCCATGTGAACACGCCACTGTATAAGAGGCCTTAGTATAAAACATATTTCATACAAAGAGAAAAAAAAATTTATAATGTAAAAAATATGCGTTAAAATTAATTCTTTCAGTGTGCATGCGTAGCTAAAATATTTTGATCTCGAAACATTTTTCCATCTGGAAAAAAGTTTTGGGAATAGTGATCTTATTCTCTGGATCGTATTAACCCTACTCAGGATTGAATGCGTCCAGGTATTTCGGGTTCCACGATTGAATTGTATAATAATCCTTTTCAAATAACTATTGGTACAGGGTTTCAGCCTTATGAATAGCACAATTCTGTCAATTCTTTAACATTAAACGATGACATATCAACTCAGCAACAAATTTGTCAACAGCGTGTTCTTTCTGGCAAAAACAAGCCTTATCAAAACCTGAAAACAATAAAAGATACACTTTTCAAGAAACCCCGACACATCGTTGTCCTTTGGAGGCACTCTCGGGTGTCAACTCTGCGTCCATGTGTCAACGCGTTGCAAAACCTTTGCAGATGCAGAACAAACTGGCACGTCAGGAGCGCGCGAATGTTCTGAGATTCCGACTAGTATTAAGTTATCGTACGTCGGATTACAGTCAAGTCGGTTGAAGAAGTCGGTTTTACGAGATCTCCGGATGGATTCCAGAGGGTAGAGAAAATAAAACATGACAAAAAAAGTTTTCTGTGTGTGTGGAGAGATTGGTAGAGATAAGGATGAGGAGGAAGCATAGTGTCTCGCTCTGGATATTTCGGGGGGTAGAACCCGTTTCAGAGAGGGTGTTGAGGCTTATTGTTGAAATTTAGAATTTTTTTCGGAGAAGATGAGTTATGTTCTGCGAAGTGAGAATCTTTCTTAAATGAAGCCTTAGGGATAAATCTTAACGAAACAAGATGAAGGAACTCTTAGAAGTTAATTCCGTAACGGTAGTGAAACAATTGAGGGTAGCAAAATCTTAGGTGAAAAAATGTTTCATTTTTTTTCTTTCCATTCCTAGACTTCCCCCACCCTCCGCGTAAAATGAATACCCTTTATGCCAGAGGTGGGCAACATGTTTCGGTTTGCAGGCAACGTTGTAGGAGAGGAGGATACGGAAGGGTAGCCCTTTTTAAAAGAGTAGCATTCATTGTAAAAAACAATAAATATCAGTTAAATAAAATAGTGGCTGTTTTGTTCAATTTTTGCACTGTGCTATAATTGCAAATTATCTATAACTGCATGCACATTTAATTTTAGAATTAGTTTAATGAGACAAATCTGCCCTATCATAATTGTTTCTACATTTTTTTTTAACTTTTTTTAAAAACCAGGAATGAGATTGCTTGTTTAAAAGATCACAACAGCCTTTAAGGTATTTGACTACTCGTGATACCTTTTTTTGATAAAAAAAATGGAAATATGGGGATTTTTCTGTTGTTATTAGATTTGCTTAGTACATTTTAAGAAAAATATGCTAAAATCAAGAAGAGAAAAAGAAATTATTATAACTAAAATGGGAAAAAATGGGTAAAAATTCACAAAATATAACATAACACTACCCATTCTATACCAAAGGTTTATAAACAAATTTTCAATTCTGATGGTTTGCTATGTTGTTCATTTTTGAAACGACCTTCAGGATAAGAGATTTTTTAATTTTAATAAAAATTAGAGCGCATTATATCTTAGTTACTATACGAAATTGCTTAAAAAAACAATGATTATTATTATATTTACATTTTGTGTAAATTTTGTAATAAGGCAGTGATTGATAAATCTGAAGGTTAAAAAACTTCGACTATTATACAGAGTTTACACAAAAAATATCAGTTAATTATTTACAAAACTTTTTTAGCAATCGCTGGCCACGTTGGAGCATTTTCAAAACAACACATTTCGAATTAAACGTGTTTTAAAGTATGCTTAAAGTAAGTTCTTGCTTAAAGTAATGGCATCTGTTTTTACTAAGACACTTGTAGTTTTTGCTTTAGTGAACGGAAAATAATAAAATTGGTATTTTTTATAAAGCTAATAAGATGGCCTATTAAATAAAATCATAAAAGAATTTGTCAGTTTTTTTTTGGCAAAATTCACAATTTTAGTGTAGTTGGATACCGTAAGTTTGTCATCTTGTTGTACTTGCATCTATATTTCTTCATGCAAAAAATACTTTGCTCATATAAATATATGTCGATTAAAATATAAGGAACAATTCAATAACACATTTCTTCATGCAAGGGCATTTTTCAGCTGAAAAAGATATGTAAAAGTCAATGTCACAGCACGAAACCTTTCCTTCACACTTTGATCCAACTGACAGTTAATAAGTTCAAACTGGAGTTACCCAGGTGCTGTATCAATATATGCAGTAATGGGATAGCAGAGCAAATTGAACTTAGACTTAATTTTCTTAAAATCTTGAAATCTTCTTGTGGCCTCGATCTCCAAACTCTTCAGATGATCTCTTAGTAGAAACATTTTCAGTTACTTTGTTTTCCTAATAAAACAATCCTGTTTTCCTCATTGTGAAAAATACAATACGAGCCTCTGATCGTGCACGGGAAAAAAAATCTTGGTTTAAAGCGAATTTTTTGTTTGTAATGGTGAGATTGCATGGGGCTTGTGGGCTGCTAATTGCCCATTCCTGCCTTATGCGTATATATATTACTAGCTGGTATACCCATTCTTCGCCCGGGTGAATTGAAATATTAAACGAAACAGATTGAAGGATAAAGAAGTTTTGAATGAGTTAATTTTACGTGAATTGCAAATTAAACAAAAACTTTTTGCATATCTCAGCTGAACAAAAAAAACATATTTGTTAAATTTACAGTCTAAAGAAAGTATCTTTTTTTAATTTATAACACCCAGTAACTCTCTTGTGGGTCGATTTTCGAGAACACCCTCCTAAGTTAATCTCTTCTCAGCAAAAGTAGCACATTGTTACAAATTTTGTGTAATGAACGCTTAAAATAGTGTAAATAATTTATATCTGGATATGTAATATATGTTGATATTACTTTCTGCATTATTTATTTTATGTAAAAATTGAAAGATTCGCAAGCACAACACCGTTCCTTACATTATAATGGCGATTCAAAGGAAACAAAGCCAAATGCTGGCGATAGAGCCAAGTTGGCATAATTTTTTCTACCATGTTGGCAACTTGGCGATTGATCGAACGGTGCAGAAGTTCATATGCTGTAGCTCCACCAAGTGGGGATCTGTAACAAAAAGGATAGTACAAAACCCTTTTTCACAAAGAAATACATTTACATGCCAATTTTCATAGCGTTCGGTTGAACGGTGTTGGGGGTGTGAAGCAATTTCATATACATACAAACATCCATTTATATTTATATAGATTAACATTACAGGAGAACATATCCGAACCAAAGTTCTATGTGCTTGGCGACCATGTTGGCAACTTGGCGATTGATTGAACGGTGCAGAAATTGATATGCTGTAGCACCACCTTGGGGGGGGGAGCTGCAGAAACGAAGCTAACACAAAAACCTTCTCCCCAAACAAAAAATAAAAAAAATCATGCCAATTTTTTAAGGTGTTCGGTTGAACGGTGTTGGAGTGAAGCGATTTCATCTGTACAAACATCTCTCTCTCTCTCTCTCTATATATATATATATATACATATATGTACAAAATAAATAAAAATAAAACCAATCAGTTGCTTTGAAAAATAATTAATATAAGACTAAATATAATATGATGTAGTCACACTATGAAGTTTATTTTTATATGCACCTTTTTCGAATAGTAATGCATAAGCAATAAGAGTAATACCTTTTACTAATGGTTCTCAAACGTTTGTGACTAGCCGCCCTTTCTGAGCAAAGGTTTCCCATGGCACTCTACTTAGAGTGCCCCATGGGAAACTATATACTTAACTATATACTTTAGCTATATACTTTAACTTAGGTAAGTTAAAGTATATAGCTAATAATAAGTAGAAGATAAATTTTTGCAGTTTTCCGCGTAGCCCCTGCAAAGACGCTGTGGTTCCCTAGGGCGCCGTGGCGCAGACTTTCTAATTGTGGCAGGAACCTCTGTTTTACACAGTAGTTATGCATAGATACTCTTGATATGTTAGGGAGTTCAAGTAAAAAATTCATTTCATGTTTCAGTGTAAAATATATTACTAAAGACATTAGATGAAAATGTGGTAATTCTGGAGGATAGATGCAACTAATAAAACAATAATTTATTGCAAGTCTCGGGAAGGAAATTTAAGATCTCTGATTATTTAGTTCTCTATAGAAATAAAAATGAGTTAATTTTTCAAGATAATTTTAGCGTACGGGACACAAATTATAAATCTTCGTTATATGAAACAAATCTAAGCAAAAACAAATAAATAAAATCAAAATTGTCCGTATTTTTTGAAGATTTTCATTGAAGTGATTTTAGTTATGAATTTTTTTAAATATAAAATTCTTCAAAATGGGATTTATGTAAATACGCATTTTACGAAAAGTAACAATAGCAAAATAGATTTTTTTTATATTAAAATTTTTGAAATTCACGCAAGGAACGATCCGTCTTGAAAGTTTTGACTTCTAATTTTCCGTACCAGATAGGTTTAACGCTTTCAGATTTTATTACGTATTTGAAGTGTTCTTTGAATAAGGCGCGCATGTGCAGTTGCGAATTGAACGCTTTGCAACCTACTCACCTCTGTCACCACCTATTGCTCCAGAGTGCGAAGTAAGTTAAGAACAAATCAAACACATATTTAAAGAAAAAATACAATTTGAATTGGAAAGTATATTGAAAAGATTAATTTTGGATATGAACTGAGCTTGACTAACACGAGATTGATTCAATAGTGAAAAATCATGTTTCTCTACTCTAGAGTACTCTTAAATTTCTTAAAAAATAAGAATAGGATAGATATTTCTTTTTTAAAAATATGAATAGGAAGATAATATAGTGCAGGATAGGATGATATAGTAGGATAGGAGAATTACCGGACAGAAGGTAATAGTACAGTAGAATGTCGTTTATCCGAACGTTTATTATCCGGAGCGTCAAATATCCGGACCAGTTTTTTTTGTCAACTACATGTACTGTATATGAATACGTTGTTAAACAAACAGAAAATGTTTGAACAGAAGCGACGAAGAAAGTGTTGCTGCTTTTGCTAGAAAGCGCAATATGAAGGACGCCTGTTACATGTTAGCAGAAGCGTGGGACTCGCTCGAAAGACAGCATGAAAAATGCATGGAATATGCTGTGGCCATATTCAGAAAGCGAAAAAGACTTCAATGACGACCACAGGGAGATATTACCGACTTTGTCCAATCGATTCTAGGATTTCAAGAATGCGATGATGTAGAAACCTGGATGTCATGCGATGCAGAAGACTGTGGATTCCAATGCTAAATGATGACGATATTGTGATTTCCGTTCAAGAAAAATCCGACCCTGTCGACGATGAAACGGATGAAGACGAGGACAACAACAGCAACAACGAAAGTAGCAAGGGTCCATCAAATGCTGACGCGTTTCCTGCGTTAAACACAGATATGGAGTGGTACGAACAACAATCACAGTGCTGCTCAAGAGAATCAGAGACATTTCAGTTAAAAAACGAAGGTGTACAATGGTACGGCGAAAAATAAGTGATTATTTACCACAATAAAGGTAAAATTGCGACATTTTGTATCTAATTTGCTTTTTCTTCAAGCACGTATCCCGCATGTGATGATTTTCAATTTTCGTATAGTGCCCGGTATTATATATTGCATGGATCGCATTCAGTTTTCCGTTATCCGAACAATCGCGTATCCGAACGGTGTCTGGTCCCAATTGATTCGGATAAACGACCTTCTACAGTAGTGTGGAAACCAGGGTCGTAGGTGCCGCCATATCAGCCGTTTCAATGATACGGGGCTTCCAAACTACAGGTTCTCTAACATGTGTAACTAGAGTCCACTAACAGGGCTTCCATATATAAAAAAGGGTAGCGAAGGAATTTTGATACTGGGCCTCCTCAGAGCTAGCTACGTCAGTGGTAGAAACACTCACTTTCCTGCAACTACTTCAAAGCTTTTAACTTGTAAACTGTAAGTTTTTTTTTAAATATACACCCATACATTTTTGAGTTCAATCAATAAGCGAAATAATAATTTTTCTTAGACACATTTAACCAAAGTTGCTATTTCATTCATGTTTTTACTGAATTTAGTGTCGATAATTTAATGGTAAGGTCGTATTACGAGTACAGTAGAATGTCTTTTATCCGAATCAATTGGGACTGGACACCGTTCGGATAACCGAAAACCGAATGCGATCCATGCAGTATATGAAACCGGACACTATACGAATATTGAAAGTCAACACATGTGGGAAACGTGCTTGAAGAAAAAGCAAAATAGGTGCAAAGTGTCACAATTTTACCTTTTTTGTGAAAAATAATCACTTATTTTTCGCTGTACCATTGTACACCTACGTTTTTCCTCTGCAGGGTCTCTGATTCTCTTGAGCTGCAGTAGGACAGCACTCTGATTGTTGTTCGTACCTCTCCATAGCTGTCTCTAACGCAGAAACGCGTCAGTATTTGATGGACCCTTGCTGCTTTCGTTGCTGCTGTTGTTGTCCTAGTCGACAGGGTCAGATTCTTCTTGCACCGAAGTCAATATCTCGTCATCATTTAGCATTTGAAATCCACAGTCTTCTGCATCGCATGCTATCCAGGTTTCTATCTCAACAAAACTCAACAAAAGAGCACGTATACACTCCCCCCCCTCACAAACTGACCTAATACTCCGCGCAGATGTTTACCAAATCACACAACTGAAATTCCCCAAATATCCCTCACCTTGGATTTTCCGGTCACTGTTGGCCTCACAGGAACCAAATGTTAACCATTGCACTCTTCGAAAGCGTATCCGGACTTTAGTCTGGATATTTGACGCACCAGATAATAAACGTTGGGATAATCGACGTTCTACTGTATACACAAACCTTACTAGTTGATATCGAAGAATTTCTATACACACTAATATGCCTTTACTCTCGTTATTTTTACAGGCGAACTCTTCTTTTGCATACGAGGGTTGATTAGAAAAAAAACGTTACAAATCGAATAAAGAAATATTAAGAACAATAGACAGAAAATACGAAAAGTAATTAAGAGGCATACGTGCCTATCCCATTTCGACATAATCACCAAGTCTATTTTGGCATTTATCAGAACGCAGAACCAACTTGTTTAACCTTTCTTGGTAGAAATCAGGTCCCTGTACACATAGATCCAAGTCTCGGCGGATGTTTTCACGTCACTGTCTTGGAATGTCGCAGCACATCAGAAACGATATGCTGCACGCTACCATAGCTCAGTCCCAGCTCTGAGGAGATTTCACTTAGTGTTACACGTCGATCATTTTGAATCATTTCTTCAATTCGTGCCGTGTTGATTTTTGTCGTTGAAGAACTTGGCCGGCCGCTCCCTGCCATATTGCGGTTTTTCACATCCTGTCTGCCCGATTGAAAAGAGTGACATCATTTCGCTATAAGTTGTCTGCTTTTTCTGCTCTGCTCTCTCAGATGCGGAAACATTCTTTGCCCATAAAAATTGAATTACGGCTCGCACTTTCAAACGAGATCAATTTCCTAAACTGTTGCTATTTCAATCGTCCTGAACGGTCTGGGAATTTTCACTACAAAACCGAAAACCAGCAGCATGACAAGTAATGCCAATTGCCTCCACTCTGGAGAAATAAAATTTCTCCACAATATGTAGTTTTCAAATGCTGCACCTTGTGACCTTTTTTTTTTTGAATCATCCCTCGTACATTGAATACTACTAGGATCATCTAGAAAATAAAGACCATTTAGTTATGGAAATTGAAAACAATATTGGAGAAAATAATTCTTTTACATACCTTGATGCTTCCTTCTCTTCTCTACATATTTTCTTACATTTAACCATTTGTCTTATTTGTTCACGAGCTTCAGAATTCTTATGTTTTACACTTCTGTCGCCAGTGCATTAAGCCAGGTGGTCACTTTATTCTCCAACTTTTCATCTCTTCTAAAACGTTTACCAACTCTTACCATTATTTCCCTTAAATTACGGTATTCAGTTTCTGGTATAAAATATGTTTCCGATTTTTTTCTCAAATTCTGTAAGGAGAAATGAACTTTCCATTTATGTGTTAAAATGTACGAGTAATATAATTTTTTTAAAGTCAATTCCTACTTAGGTCAACAAAGCAAAATTTTATTTTAGTTACGTTTTATTAAATAGTTGCAATTTATAAATAAGTATATACATATGACAGAATCACAATATTAATAAACAAAATAGAAAGCGATTTTCCTCGCAATTTTCCTTTCTATTTATGGTGTTAGACTATTTTTTTTGTTTGTTACTATATTTATTCATTATTTAAATTTAACTATTCTCATAAAATAGTATAAAAAAAAAGAAATCACATTCTCAGAAATTCGGCCATCCTAGCCGGAATTCGAAACCAAGACCTTTGGATTTTCCTTTCTATATATGCTGTTGGGCTATTTTGTGTGTTTGTTTGTTACTATTTATTCATTTTTTAATTTAATTAATAAATTAATATTTGAAAAAAACTGTATTAACATCAAGTGTCATCCACTACAAGTTTTAAAAAATGTATTTGAACTTGAATGGGAACTTTTTATTAATGATTGAAAATTTGTATAGGGAGAGAGTGAACTAATAGTAGGAATTGAAGAGATAATGAATATTGGAGTGAGTGAACAAACTCATTCTTTTCTTTTTGTAACTACAGTGAAAGTTATGGAAATTCAGGAGAAAAGAGCCCCTTCTTAACAATAGAATAATATGTAAACAACTTTCTACAATTAAAAATTTATGTATATTAAATTTAAATTAATTATGTTTTCAATACAGCAGAGAAGCTATGAGATAAAGGCAACAATTTCATTACAGAAGGTGATGGATATTAGTGCTATCAGTAATCGGAACGAAATTACTGAGAGCTTGCATGCTGATTGGTCGAATTTGCTGGTTAGTTAAAACTGGGTAATAAATAACACAGCTATTCAGTATCCAGCAGATCGAATCCAGGTTGAATTGATCGGAAGCGTTAATTAGTGCACTATATCGAAAGTATTTTCTTTGCGGAGTTTTTTTCTGCGCAGTTTCGGAACGATTTTTGAAAAAAATCCGAACAGAAAGTAAAATGACACTTTTCCCCCTCCCTTCAGATATCAATTCCACGTCCTTGCTTTTCATTTTGTCAACTGAAAAATCCGTTCTGGTAGACAGTCGGATCTATTTATTTTCGGTTTCGAGAGGTGGCGCTACGTGTGTGTCGAATGTGTCTCGAGAAATTAATCCATTGTCTTTTCAAAGGGTCGTAAATAGAGAAGGAGGGGAAGAGAGAACAAAAAGGCAGTGAAGAAGAGAAGACAGAAAAAATAGCTCTCCGTGATACGTGTGAAGGTATGCAGGGAACGATTAGCAGAATGATAAAAGATGACACTGAGTGTCTTTGTACACTGTTTCCCGCCGCATAGTCGGCCTCTTTTAATGTTTTTTTAAGCCCTTAGGTCGTCTCTTTTCCTGGTTGAATTTATTTATTATGGCAAGTGAAGACTGGTCGTGGTAATTTGGCTCTTGATGTTTTAATAGCAATTTATGAAATGCGCTTGATGTTGACAGTGAATTAGATTCGTTAATGGAAACAAAGTTAGTACGTTTGCCACATACTTGAATTGTCTTAGAGCAATATATTGCTATAAAATCAATCATGTTGATTTATTCGAATGAATAATTGATTCGTTTAACTTTAATTATAAGTTTTAGATGATCTTAACATGATCAGTTATATCGATATATGAGGATGAGTTTTAATAGATTGGGCTAAGAGTCATCATAGTTAATCATTTAATGATGACTACGAGGATTACTACATTTAATGATGACTATGATTTAAAGGAACCTAATAAGTTTATTATTATTCTATAATTAAATGGTTTTAATAATTGAGGATTAAGGATTTTTAGCTATAAAGATTTGCATTGCTCATCATATTTAAGGATTTTAATCATTTAAGGACAATTACGCACACAGGAATTTCTCAAAAGTCCACGGGCGGTGTGTTGGAGCATGATACGAGAATTCGTATCACACCGCCAATTCCTTCGTATCACACCGCCCACCATGTTCTTTTGATTTTGCCGATTTTCGGGAACAAAAAACAGTAAAAAATTAATTATTGCATAAATAGTTAGAATTAATTAATAAAGTTAATTATTATAAACAATTATATTTATTAATTATTAAATTTTACGTACTATATACAAAGGACAAGAATTAATCGGAAAAAAATCAAAGGCTAGGGGGTGTCTGGACCCGGGGACCTCTGTCCTACGCCACTTGTGCGTCACTGCTTAATAATAAAGAAACAATGAAAAAAAAACTTTACCGGCTATTGAAGTTCATTTCATCACTTATAGTTATATTTTGTATTATTTAATATTTAAAAAGTAATTCTTACACTTAATATTGCATATTTTAGTAAATTTATTACAAAATATATAAAGAATATTCTTACAAATCTGACGCAAATCATATATTGTTCTTCCGAGAATTATGTCGTAGGCGCGCGGTGGTACTTCTGTTAAACCACCTCCCCCCTCGGGGGGGGGGATGTACTGTAATTTTTTTTAAAGGCATTTTCTCTGTTCTTAGGTTCTATACATTGCATTTACAATTTTATTTTGAAAAATTCAGCGAATTTATTTTTCCGCGCTTCAAAGGGTTAAGGAGGAAAGTTGATTGTAAACTTTTTTACGGATTTTTACACGTTTCTTACTTATTATTTCAAATTTATCACAATTTGTCAAATATATATATATATATATATATATATATATATATATATATATATAATTCTCAATAAAAATAAATAAATAAAATTTGAGGCGTTTTCATACTATAATTTTTTAATAAATAAATAAAAAAAATAATTTTAAAAGTGCAAAACGCGTAATATTAGCTTGAGGAGATATTTTACGATTTATATACGAAAAAAAATCATTGAATAGTTTTCGCAAATTTTTTGATTTTTTTTTCTTATTTGCAAATTTTTCGATTATTTTTTGATTTTACATGTATATGTATCAGGTAAAACACAATTTTTGTACTCAAAATACCACACAATGCCTACAATAACTGATGCTGACATATGAAGTTTGATATACAAGTACGTTGAACTATCTGTAACAAAATTTGGAATGGGTTTCGTGATAACATGATTGATATTCGTAAAATATTTTTTTTTATGAATGCCTATTAAAAACTCATTGAAATAGGCATAATTTCTAAATTCAGCCTTTTTTAAATAAACAAGCATTGCTTTGATTCAAAAAAATGCACACCAACGTTTGCAATAGTTAGATTTTTTTTCTTTGAGATAAATCGGTTTAAAGTTTTATTTGCTATTGGGATGTAAATAAAAACGAACATAAAAGTTTTCATAATTCTGAGTTTTTTTAAACTTAGAAGTTTTGAGTTTTGTGGGATTACAGAAAAATATATAACAAATAATTTAGGCTAAAAAAGTTTTATTTGATTTTTGACCAATTTTTGATAATTAAATTGTACCTTGTAATAACGATCTTCTTAAATTATTTCATACCTTTATGTGTGTGGTTTTTTTTTCTATTTGAACATTATTTTTTTTCTATTTGAAAATTATTTACGGAACGATGTTTCAAGAGAAATGATTTTAAATTATATAGTAAGTGCCACCATGATATACCATATTATTTGTCTGTCGTAATATTTTTAATTCTATATTTTTTTTGTAAGAAATGCGTCACTAAGTTTATTGAATCAGAATTTTAATACATAAATTTACTGCTTTAGGGAAGAATTTCAAATGTAAAGCTTGATTATTTTTTTAGAATTCTCGGAAACAGAGACAAGTTAATTTTCTTATAACTATTTTTAGCTATGATAAACATGTGTTGGGAAAACAATTGTTCAACTCTTTGCCAACTAATGGCTGCACGAACCAAGTGAATTTAATAAACAAGCAAAAAAATGTAAAAATTATTGATTATTATATTTTGAAAAACAATTAATTTTTAAGATGAATTTCGTAATTTTATGTTTAGGCATTCGTAATTTGCTATTTTTTGTATTTTATGCAAAATAGCTGTATTTACTTTTAAACTTGTAAATCTGGAAGCAATTTCTTTGTACTCTTCTCCATTTTTACCGTGTTGGCAACACAGTTCGTTTTTTGCATCAGACTAGTTGCAACGTTTTGATGTTAGTGGAAAATAAGCCTAACAAAATAAAAGTTTTCTTCGAATTTTAAAGGAATTTTCCGTACTTTAACGTTACGGAACCAAACATTCATAACACATCCTTTTGTTTTCATCTTCTTCGATTATATATAGTTTGAGTATCTTTTTTTTTATTGTTTCCAACACTATATATATATATATATATATATATATATATAACTTTGTATAAGGTATCCGACTGACTACCTTACAGTTACAGATTTAATGAAAAATTCACAAAAATGATTTATGATTTAATGCGGGCCAAATTATTAGATTTAAAAGTACTAAGTTTTATTTTATTATTTTTTTTGTTTTCAGTTTACTAGTACAAAAGTTACGGGAAACGGGAACAGGGATTGCTGAAAAAGTCATAAAGAAAATAAACAGAAATGTTCTGTGTGTGTTTTATGTAACATTATAATTGTTTTGACTTTAGACAAAAATCACCACATAATTAGAAAACTTACAACCACTTATGTAAATATAAGTGTATTTTTAAACGATTTCAATAGCAACTAAAATAAAATATTCAATTTTTGAGAAAATTAAAGTATTTCTTTTCTTCTAGGTTATTTAAAAAATGAATGCTAATGTGACATTAAAATGTAGAAAAATTAAAAACTCATTTACATATACTTTTTCTTAGAGGGCTGAGTTTAATTTCTTATAAATTGTCTCCATTTTTTTCCATTTTTGATGATACTAAAGAATTTTATTTTCAACAAAATTTCAGCTTTCTCCTCATATAATTTATGAAAATTCATCTATCATTCGCATATCGCATTAAAAAAAAGATTTTGCATGTAGTTGAATACCTTCTCAAATTGCCCCTCAGGGGGCTCACCTTCTTTAGGTGAGTACGGGTGTCACAATCCCGAGGTGCCCTAGTGATCTTTTCCATTTCCCACGGGGTTTACTGTCTTTGATAAACATGGGCTTCACGAACCCGGGGTACCCTAGTGATCCTTCTCTATTTTCGACCCTCTTTCTTGTCATTCAATTCATTCTTTCTTTCTCTTCCCGTCTAGACCACAGATATTAAAACAAATGTTTGGCGCAGTATAGCGAAATCGGCTCTTGCGTCAATAAACCCCAAAATCACTCACTCACCTTCTCAAATTGGGTTATTTTTTTTTTTCTTTTGGAAGGGAATTATCCATAAAAAACCTTACAGCGCTTTTAAAACAAATTGCTGCTATTGGTGATTTTGAAGCATTTATTAATTTGTTTTATGAAATATATTTTTTGATACATTCCGCTGTAATTATCTTGATACATAAATTATATGCACATATGCTCATAGTGCTTTATGTAAAATTGGTTATGTATCTTTTTTATGAATCTTATAATATATTTTGATGCTAATTTTATTAGTACAATTATTTGGATTTTTGCTCAGTTCTTAAAGCAGAAGGGGAAATGTTAGCTAGTTGTTAAAACATGATTTAAGGAGTGGTCATGGTCGCGAACTTGTGGCCGACGTTGTCGAGTCGTGAAAGTTTGGAGAGGGAAGTGCCAGCTCAGGTGGTCGTCCTCCTTATTATATTATGATTTACAATTACAGGTCTGTCGCTAACTTTTTGTTTGGTGGCTCTGGTATTCTAGGCAAAATTAAATCACGGCAATATCTAGCACCCGACGAGAACTTGAATTAAAATATCAGTTCAAGCGTCCAATGGTAACAAGGCCACCACTAGATGGCGCCATCATGAAATGGATTTCACATTTGGGGACTTGCTGTACCCACAAAAGGCAAAGTTGCTTCAATGCAGCCCTATTGGTGGGGGGGGGGCAGACTTTTTGTTCGGTTTTTCTACTTACGAATTTCCTCTTATATTGTAGAATTAGTTATTTTCCCTCCACACTACAGGTCCTGATTCTATTCCAGGGCTGGGCAAGGTCGACTCATCCTTTCATCCCTTCAGTGGGTCGATAAATGAGTACCAAGCTTGCTTGGAGACTAAAACACTGGGGGTTACACTTCAGACTGACCACTTGATCGGGGTATCTACTCATGCACGTCAGCGCCCAATGGTCACATATCCTGGGAATAGGCACAGTAGGCCCTGGCCCTCTTGGGCTGTTGTGCTATTGAGTTTGAGTTTAGTTATTTTTTATTTACTTATTATCGAGTTTCCTGATCTATATAGACTCTGGTTTAAATCTCTCTCTCTTTTTATATCGTCTTAAAAATATAAATTATTTTCAGGCATATAATCCCCCCTCACTTGCGAAAACTTACAATAAAGAATTTTTTCCAACTACGCAGTGACATACAAAACTAAGTATCAAATACTCTCATCCGTTACGCAATTCACTTTTAAACCGAAACCTATCACTGCAGCAACTACACAAAACAACAAACAAAACATCTAAAATTAATCAGAAATCTCATGTCTCGAAGTGTTTTCTCCCGCACATCTTATACCCACCTATTGAATTAACGGCCTTGAGTGAGGACAGGTCGTATTCATAGAAATCAGCGCATCAAAAGGAGCATCCACTATTATGTTCTAAAATAACTAGGAAGGAAGCAATTTTTCTTCACCTGATACTCGCCAAAATTAAACACACAATACACATACAAATAATAATGATGATAAAAAAGAACTGTCCCCATTCCAAGCCAGTGATTGGTGTTTGGTGACATTCGCCCGCGGGAACTGACAACTTGGGTGGGAATAGTTGTTCATGCCCAGAAGAATCACCTGGATAGGTAAGACCTCCTCAGAAGCCTCGATGATTGCCCAACAGCGGGAGGGGGCACTTGCCCCCTGCAGATCCCAATCAACACACACGCCTCCGAGATGTCATTTTTACGTGCTTTTGTGTTTGATGAAGGGTATGTCGAATTGGTTAGGCCACTGACCATTCTCTACCGGAAGAAGTATTTGTTCTGTTTTTTAATACGCGTATGCTCCAGTGATCTATCTTGCGTCAATGTTCCAAAACTACCTTCGCATCAGGATTGATTGATGAATTAGAGATTGTATTTGTTTTGGTTCGCAGTTCGTTTATGTGTTTTATTTATGGCTTTATGTCAGGTTTTTCTTTTAATATAATTCATTGATTTTAATGAGTTTTTTTCTTCATTAATACTGATTTGTTAATAGGGAAAAGGACAGGAAACTATGTGATGAAAATATTAATACCTTCTGTAAACATTTCCTACTTTGTATTTATGCTTACAACAGAGTATCCAACTTTCTTCATTCGATGCCGTGTTATAAGTATGTTCATTTACATCTTGTTGTCAATTAATTTTAATACGCTTCCATTCTTCATTATAGTAAGAATGAATTTCCCCTTTCAAGGGTAGATTTTCTTTTTGTATCATTTCTTTCTTTGCTTTTAACTGAAAACCATTTCAATTTTATAGAAATAGAATCTTTATTTTCCCCTATTTCGAACCACTGAATACAGGGTGATTATGATTAAAGTTTTACTTTCAAAATGCTGTAAAAAAGAGCCACTGCTAAGAAAGATTTCAAATTTGAACTGAATATATATGAACAACGGGGAAACTGTATGGCATAAGAAAAAAAATCATTGGCGTTTTCATAATCACTTTTTATGCGGTTTTTGGTTCCAAGCAATTAAAAAACGATTTTTCCCATCCAATGTGGTACAATCTTGCCGTGGTGGATATTAGGTTTTTACTCCTCAAAACTCCTCACGATATTATTCTGCAGTACTGGGCTAAGGTAAAGCCAACTAAAGCTACACCCAATCTTCACGGTATGAGGTTAAGTTTCCACAAGGAAACAGGCAATCCGTTAACCACTCTACATATATATACTAACCGTGTCACAACTTTTAAATGACTCGGCAGCCATTTTTTTCTGTCAAAAAACCGAAACAGTTATGCATATTGAACTGAGCAGTTGTTTTAAGGTGGAACTGATGCTAAATTTATTGGAATTTGATTCAAATGCCTCTTGTAATCGAATACGCATTCGTTATGCCGCTTACAGCTGTATCTATTAATACACTTTGGAATCTTCTTCAATTCCCACTATTATTTCACTCTCTCTCTCTCTATATATATATATTTATATACATACTAGCTTTCATGGCCCGGCGTTGCACGGGCTTATACCGAGGGTATAACTTAATCCCCATGTTAATTTCCTCCTTTTATTCTAACGCCAACACTTTTGTGGGCTTTCACGCGGACGATGTGAGTGCATGTCCCGTGAGTGCGTGTGATGGCTTTGTTGTTTAACATTTTCCCTTCTCTTCACAAATTCTCGATCCTAGTACCACTGAAGACCCGCAGTGTAGGGGCGCGATGCACGTAAAATCTGTCGAGAGCACAAACGTCCTCTCGTTGGTGTGGTGGTGTAGTTAGGAGAGGGGTGCCAGCTCAGGTGTCGTCCACGTTACTTGACCATGGTTCAAAATAACGTGGACCGTCCCCCAAAGGCCTCGTGTAGCTGAACAGTGTGACGTTAATATTCACTCAATCTTCACAAATTCAGCACTTTCAATATTATTTTCCGAAATTACTTTGATTTCTTTCCTTTCCGCTTAGCCCGGCGTTGCACGGGCTTTTACCGAGTGAATAACTTCACCCTCATGGAAATTTAGTGTTTTCCTCAGGCCGATAGCACTTGTGTGTGTGTGTGTGTGTGCGTGCGCGATGTGAGTGATTTCTTTAACTATGTCATAAAAACTCCCTTTTTCGAAATTTGTCTTGCGTTGGGTGTGGTGTGGTAATTATTAAAGATGGGTGAAAGCTCAGGTGTCATCCTCGTCAGTTGAGAATGGTTGAAAACTTCGAGGTCCCCGTCACCAAAAATTCTCGAATAGGCAAACAGGGTGATTTTTAAAATCACCCACTCACTTTCCAATTCTTTCGTTGCAATTTTTTATTTCCCTGAAACGAAAATGTAGTCTTTTTAAAAATAGTTGTATGCTGAAAAAAAGACAGAAAGTATAAATTTTTCAAATTACAAAATTTCACTACTATTTTAATTCTTGGAGTAAAATTGTGAGGATTTTTTGAAATATTCGACACGGGGGAAAAAAGTTTCATGCAATTACCTTTATAAAAGAAGAAATTATTAAATGATTGATTTAAGTATTTTGAGTGTGTTATTAAAATTTGTTCAAAAAAGTTTTTGGCTTTTTTTTAAAATCACTGATTTTAAAAGTTTTAAATTGAAAATTTCGAAGTCCGTCGCCAAAAAACTCTGGAGTAGGTGAACAGTGCGACTTTAAAAATCCCTCACTCACATTTCAATTCTTTCGTTGCAATTTCTTAATCCCCGGAAACGAAAATGTAGCTTTTTTAAAAATAGTTGTATGTTGAAAAAAAACAGAGAAGTAGAAATTTTTAAAATTACAAAATTTCACTAATATTTTAAATCTTGAAGTAAAATTGTGAGGATTTTTTGAAATGTTCGACACACGGAAAAATAGTTTCATGCAATTATCTTTACGAATGAAGAATTTATTAAATGATTGATTTAAGTATATTGAGTGTTTTATTAAAATTCGTTCAAATAAGTTTTCGGCTTTTTATTTTTTAAACCACTGATTCTGAAAGTTTTAAAAATCATTTTTATTTAAACGCAACGATATTGATTCATATGAGAAAAAATCATAAAATATGCAAAACATCATTGTTTTGTAAAAAAAAAAGTTGTTTTTTTCCTATAAAATTCTTTAAAGAAATATAGTTTTTGGCATTTTATTTTTTTAATCATTGATTCTAAATGATCAATGACTTTTTTAAAAATCATTTTCATTTAAATGCATTGATATTTATTCATTTTAGAAGAAATCATAAAATAGGCAAAGTATTATTATTTTGAAAAAAAAATCCGAATCGTGACAAATAAATGATGTTTGGTATTTAATTTATTCAATCACTGATATTAAAAGAGCAAAGTGTGAATCTTTTTAGTTCAGATGGTTTACTTATCATAGTTATAAGAAATCCTTATACGTAACGATTGAAAAATTTCGATTAATGATTTACAGAAAACAATTCTTTTTTACTTAAAAAAATGTATATTTAAAGCAACAAAGAAAACGTTCTGATATAATATATAACGAAAAACCAAGCATATTCATTATTTTAACAATAATTATTTTCTTAGAGCTTAAAAAAAAGGGTTTGTGTGTATGTGTGGTATTTTCATTTGCCAATGAATCGTTATATACTGGTAGCTAAAGTATAGTCCAGAAAACTATAATCTATCGTTTTATCCAGAAAAAAAACAGATTATACAGTGTTGTCATTACATAATTAATCTAGTAATGAATAACGGAAAAAATATTGCTTTAGTTTCGTAAAATATATATTATTTTAAATCCATTTTCTAAAAAAATAAATACAAAAATTCTCACCGTTAATTATCGAAAGGACTATTCATTTTTTCATTTCGTTGTTTTTGAATGTTAGATTAAAAATATATAAGAATGAAAAAGCCTGGAAATTTATTTACATTCACTGCACAAAATCATTCAAAAAGAAAATAATACTGTGTGTGAGACTAAAATATGTTTCAGAATTATATTTTTTAATCCACTTTTCTTAAAAAAGTCTTTCTTTAAGAATGAGGAAAACTGTCATAAAAAAAAATAAAAGCTAGAACACTTTAAAACGTTTATTTGTAATGAATTAAACACTTTTATGGATAGCAAATAGCTTTAGCCATGAGAGAGAGCATGAAAAAAAAAGGGAATTCCCCTTTCTCCATTACTCAAGAAGAGCACTTTGACTTTGGCCACTGAGTGTTAAACAGAGCTATAAAAAAAAAATGATTCTGGCGCATGCGAAAATCACAAAATTTTTTTTTAAATCCGTAATTTTTAAGCAATTTTTTCAATCTTCGTACAGATTACGCATGATATTTTTTTACACACCGAAAAAAGTTTCGTGCGATAATTTTAATAAATAACGAAGTTATTCAACATTGAGTAAAAATTTGGTCTAATATTTAAAAAATCGCAGAAAAAAAGTTTTGGTTATTTTATTTTTTAAATTAATGGATCTAAAAGAGAAAGGCTTGAAGTTACTTAGTGTAAAATATCGATTTAATAACGGGAAAATAAATTCATACGCAACGATTTAAAAATAATTTTCATAAAAACGCATAAAACTATTCTAATGCTTGATTTTAAAAAAATCATTTTTTTTTTTGTAATAGATAGTTTTTAGGAATCTAAAATAATAAAATAATTTTCAGGTTTTCATTAGTCAATCAATAGTTTACTTACAATTAACTTAAAAATGTCTCTCTAGAACGTATTTTATTCATAAATAATAGGCGATATACTTTTTATTAACAAATAATTAATTTAATAATAAAATAATAGAAACATTCCTTTGATTTAAAAAAAATATATATGAGGTAAATTTCAGATCATTGGGGATGCAGCAAGTAAATTCAATCATTGAAGAAGAGAGAATTAATTTACGGTTAGAAAAATAAGCAGAAATGAACAAAATCGAATTCTGTAGATTCGAACCCAGAAAAAAAGAATTAGACACTCTGCGTTGTAGCGGAAGCGACGCGCTATTCAACTGAGCCACCCAGACCCGTAGCGAAAAATGAAATTAGGCAAGAATAATGAATGGGGAGGTTCAAATTGAAATTAATTTTTAATTGGAGGGAATCCACAGGATATTCGCATTACGATTGAAAGATTTCGATTGAAGATTACATTTAAATGTATTGCAAAAAAATTATTGATTTTTGATATTTTAATAAAAAGCAATTAATAATAAAGAATATATAATATGAACATAGCTTTTTTTTTTCTAAGGAAGTTATGCAAAAAAAAGTTTCGAAATGGGCAAATTCTTCGATTTTACTATTAAATTATATGTCAAAAAAAGAAATATACATTAGGCATTATTTTAAAGTAAACTATAAGTTTTATGAAAGAGAACAAAAATTTCGATACTGATAAATATTTTAAATGAATCTCAGAAATGCATTGAATGCATTTTATCATCTTAATCTGACATATATAGTTATTTAATTTTGAAAATTATATAAAGAAAAATTGACGAAAAAATAACTTTTTCACTCGCATTTTTTTTTTACTCGCCAAAGTTACTGATTTCCCCCTGTTTAAGGCAGAAGTTTTTTAGTGTAACCCTTGAGTTAGATGCGGTCGAAGGCGAAACAGGTCAAAAGTCTTTGGCGCAAAGCTAATTTTCGACGCCAATGTTTGGCTAAATGTAAAATCGCGTATTTTAAATTATTTTAAAAATCATTACCTTCATTTTAAGGGCATAATTTTTACGTTAATGCTCTCAAACATCACCAACTATTTGCAAAAATACCGTACTTTGAAATAAAAAATGTACAAATTACTACTTTTTAATTTATTTCTCAGAAAAACATCAGTTTACGAAAATCACAAAATGTTTTTTAAAATCCGTAATTTTGAAGCAATTTTTTCAATCTTCGTATATGTTACGGATAATATTACTTTACACACGGAAAAAAGGTTTTGTGAGATTACCTTCATAAATGACGAAGTTATTCAATGTAAAGTAAAAATTGGGACTACTTTTTAAAAATTCTTTTAAAAAAAGGTTTTGGGAATTTTATTTTTTAAATGAATGGATCTAAAAGAGAAAGGCTTGAAGTTAATTAGTGTAAAATATCGATTTAATAACACGAAAAGTAATTCATACCCAACGATTTAGAAACAATTTTCATAAAAACGCATCAGTTTTAACACTATTTTAAAAAATTCGAAAAAAATAGAAAATATCGTTATTTTACAAAAAAAAAATTTATACCGTATCGTGGCGAAATAAATGATCTTTCCGATTCTGTAATTATTTTTTGTCTGGCTTCAACACCGAAAATTGGATGACAATTTTAAGATGGTCGAAAACGTCGGATCACCGCTCGGCCGAAACGGAACGGAAGTTCCGCTAAGTATACAACTGGTAGGAGTTAAAACAATTAGGCGTTTTAAGGTTTTTAATTAATATCTTTTCAACTAATTACAATATCGGAATATAAATGGGCAATACGGCTTCCCCGGAAAATTCCCGATCTTTTGGTACCTTCCGCGACTTTCTGCGTGGTGCGGTTCGTGAGAAGATAGACGCACATAGATAGATAGATAGATACGTTTGTTTACCTTCGAATTTTAATAGTGTAAGATATTTATCTTGTTTAAATTTTCAATCGTTAATAAAAAACTTTCTATTCATCCAATCAAGTTCAAATAATTTTTTAAAACTTGTAGTGGATGACACTTGATGTTAATAATACAGTTTTTCAAATACTAATTCATTAATTACCGTTTAATTAAATTAAATTAATTACTGGTTTTCGACGCCGACTTAGATTCGTCTCCGTTTTTATAACAATGTAACTGCTAAAGCAATGACAAAAGTTGGCGTTGAAAACCGGTTTTTCAGCCAAACTAGCCAAACCGGGTGTGCATTGTTGCAACAATGCAGACAAATCATGCTCTTTTTTCAATTCCTGCTATTAGTTCACTCTCTCTTCCTATATATATATATATATATATATATATATATCTTGTTCAAATTTTTAGTCGTTAATAAAATACTTTCTATTCATCCATTCAAAGTAGGAATTAAATGAATATTTTATTTTTTTTATAAAATTTTTTTTATATTACTTGTTTTTTATATGCCACACCGTACACCCCCTCTCCATTTCAAATAAATTTAATTCAAATTTGAAATCATTCTGGCCAGTGGTTCCTTTTAAAAGTATTTTCAAAATGGAATTTTAATTATATTTACCTGATATATCAATCTTCTTCATACATTTTACATCTAGTTTTCTATTTAACTAATTGTAGCACTTTGAAATAAGTTTCATATATAAAAGGGGATATAGTTAATTTATTTTCTTTACATTGTATATCATCGTATTTATTTTTCGAAGCCTACTGCTTGTTTTAATTTAAATTACAAGTACTTAGTTTTGGAAAGAGCAAAACGTGTAATTCGATTTTCGCGAAAATTTACAACAGATAAATTACTTAGTATGCTATTGTTTTACAGCCTTACCTACATGGAATATATTACCTAATAGTCACTAAAACGAAACCAGTAAACACTGTCGAAACTCTGTGTCAATGATTGCAGTGATGAAAACTGTGTGGAAATCTGTATAAGCTTTTTCTTTGCTCTCAAAGCTGTTGTATTGCCGTAAAAACACTTTTTCGAGAAAGCTAAAGTTTCTTTTGGTATGAGAAATAAAGCAATTATATTATAACATCGTAAGAAAATCTGAAAACAAATTGTTTTCTGTCTTTCGTTACTTTCATTACTATTTATAAGTTATACGAATTTATTTAATTTAAGCCTTTTAGATTAAGATGTAATACACTCACTTTATATTCACAAATATGCAAATAAATTTTAAAAAATCAACTAACAAGAATACGATTCTTGTTTACTCCACGATTAAATCTTCATTAGCATTTTAATCTCCCCGATTTGTAATATAAACCCTGAAATGTTAATGGAATTCTGACTTCCCATAGGAATATAAAGATCACATTCCTGGATTCTCTTTTTAAAAATCATTCATACAATAAATCGAATTAAGAAATGTAATTTATATAATTATTACTCATTATCAAATAAATCGGTATAAATGGATATTGAATTATATACATTAACTTTTGCTACTTATGAATGAGTTTCTATTAACGTTTCTCTTTAGAGCAACTCGATGACTATTGGCAACGATCTCGTAATATTAAACCTCGGTCAAGTGATCAGAATGACACCTAAGCTGGCACCCCTCTTTTCTAACATCCCCACCACGTTAACGTAAGAACTTTGAACCACGACAAATTTAACTTTCATTAGCCTTAACTACAGTAACTTTTCAGTGACACAAGGGCTCGAACTTATGATACGCCGACCACTAGTCACTTGTAATTTCCTATATTAATTTATTATTTGGCAATTCAAAATATAAATTTATGTGAAAAATGTATTTAAAAACCGATTTATCGAAATTTTCTATCCATTTGAAGGTTGTTTAAGGTCTATTTTTTTTTTTTTGATAAGTACATTGAATAATTCATTAAAGATTGAGACATCGAAAAAAATCATTGTATTTTCTAAATAATTTCAATTACAATCTCAGAAAATTATATAATCTACAGTCATATATATATATATATATATATATATAGCATTACAGAACTCTTTTGATGATATACACAACCATATACATGGTCAATTGATTCATACATTTAACGACTTTATGTGGCTGTATGCAGTAAGATCATACATTCACGGTGCTTGAAACCTTTGCATGTTACCAATAATAAATTTAAAGTTAGATTAAGATTAAGATAATGCTCTTAATTTATCACGAACAATACTTTTTAAAAAAAATATATATATATATCACACACATTTATAACATAACAAGATTGAAGCCAGTAGCGAACACAAACATTTTTCAAGGGGGCGAGGGTGCATGGTCGAAAGTTCCCAACTCGTATCATACCTCAAGACAACACCAATTAATTCTTCTGATTTTGTTAACAAAAAACAGTCAAAATAGATTATTGAATTAATAATTAGAATTAATTAATACAAAGTTGTTAATTACAAGTACTTAAATTAAATTTTACGTTATAATATATTATTACGTTAATATATTATATATATTATTACGTTATAATTAATTATATAGGTTTATCATCAATAAAAAAAAACTCAAGTACTTTGGGGGGAGTCCGGACCCCTAGTACCCCCCTTGTGTGTGCTACTGATTGAAGCATTTTCCTGTACTTTTACATCAATTTCCCCGAAAGTAACTCGAATTTGAAATGCCATCTTCAACTATCACCATCGATTTTTTGTCACACAAAAAATAAAACAAAATTCCCAAACATTAACTGCAGACCTCAATAATCGATACTTCCGAAATGTTCATCGATGTATGAGGTCGTTTTAACGGCCTAATAGGCAAAAACCTTGAATCCCCGTGATTCGTTATGACGTGTGTACATGATGCTGAGTGGATTTAACGATGCGTTCAAGAACGTTCCCAAACCACGTTAAGTGGTGCGTTCAATAGGCATAGTTAATTAGTTGACAGCTGTGTTGAAAACTAGGCGACCTGCGAATCGAAGGTTGAATTCTTGTTGTGTCGCGTCGTTTGTTTGTGTCACATGTTGTTTCATAAGCGACAAGTTCAAGCATATGAATGTGTGAGGGCGAAGGCTGGCGTGGCGGATTGTATTTACGGATGTGATTTTTGCGTCAGTGCCTTTTGCTTTGCCCCAGGGTACTTAATTTTGTGTGCATAGATAATGAGTGAAAAAATTCTGCTAATGTAAAAGGGTCTATGATCCTAAGCCAGCGTTTCTCAAACTGTGGGACGCGCCCATCTAGGGAGGCGTGATAATTCTACGAGGGGGGTGCGAGCATATTGAAAAGTGTAAGCAAAAGATTATTTTTAAAAAATTATAATTTACTGAAAGTAGACGAACAAAATACATTCTGACAAAATAAAATACACATTTACACTGATAACTTAATATTGTATCAGTTAATATCAGTTAATATATATCAGTTTAACAATATTAAGTTAAGAACAAGTTTAATAATTACCAGTAACCCCTTGAGCTTGTCATATATGAAATTATATACAAAAATTAACACTTATCTTGATAATTTGTACGGTTTATAATTAATCCCTTAACTACCTATAAGAACTACGTGATTCATTTCCCAATACCAGCCACCGTTTTCCACGTAGGCACGCATATGTGATGCATCGGGGGGGGGGGGGGTTAAGAAAAGGAACAAATATAAGCAAATCCTCTGAAATAAGTAAATCCTTCGCAAACACAGTCAAGGTCCTTTTATTGCATTTCAAAGCTTTCGTAATAATTTTATGGATAGTAGTGCACAGAAAAGATCGTATATATACGTCCGGGGCAATTAACGCTTTGGGTGAGGGAGATGCTTACTAACGCCGGTGGCACTTAAGAGTCGTATAGTATCCTTAGCATCAAAGTCTAGTATTACTGAATTCAATACATTGTTATTCTAAGGAGGGGGGGGGGTGATGAAAATTTTGATTGAAAGTTTGAGAAGCACTGCCCTAAGCCAGAATTCGGCTAATTTCGGCTCTTCAGACGCCTGCTCTAATGCATAATTAAAAGAAAAAGTTATGCCTATTAAAATGTTTCTTTCTCTCTCTTTCCCATTTATATATTAAAAAATTTACGTGTATATACATTAAAATGTGTGATTGACTTAAGATTAAGACTTGATTGACTGACTTCTGTATTAAATAGTTTTCCATTTACAAAGTTTATTGAGAACCACACATACACAGAGAAATTATTAGAATTAGTTCTAAAGCTGTAAATGTCTTATTTATTAGTAACAATGCCAGTATATATGAAAAGGTATTTCCAGCAACGCTTACTTATTTTGTATTAGTATTAGACTGAGTCTCTTTGAGTCCTCTAGGGGGCGTTGTTGGATCCACTACAAATATTTATAAAAATATTAACACTAATGCTACTGTCTTGTCCATTGCACCTGTAGGATGTTTGATACCTTAGTAATCCTTATTTTACTTACTACTTGGTTCTTCTCTCTTTGAAATTTGCCGACTTCAGTCCTAAGCAAACAGGGGAAAAACACATGGACATAACTGAAACTTCTATGCATTCAAGTATGCTTCAGATAAAAAAAAAAATCAACTGATAATAGTGCTGCTATATAGTAATCTTCACATAAAATTGTGTCGCATTATGTATACTGAAACCCATGTAAAGTTCATGCATAAACTGCAATTAATATTAAATTCATATGAAAATGAAATTCATGTGAGGTTTATGCAATATAAAATTCATTGAATATTCTTGTAAATTGAAAATCATATAAGAATCCTGTAAACTACAGTTCAAGAATAAGGAAAACCTTTGTATACAACAGTTAATATAAAATTTCTGTATTCTATAGTTCTTATAAGGTTCATATAGTTGTTTTTCATATAAGGTTTATATGATTGCAATTCATATAAAGTTTATATAATTGCATTTTGTGTTTTAGGATCATATAATTGCAATGCAATTCATATGAGGTTCATATAAATGCAATTCGTAACTATAAAGTTCATGCATAGTGTAATTCGTATAAGGTTCATGCATACTGCAATTCCTATAAGGCTCACATATTTGCAATTCATATAAGTTTCATATAATTGTAATTCATGTAAGGTTCATAAGAGTTGCAATTCATATTTCATATATATTGCATGCAAGGTTCATATGCTTTGCAACTCTTATAAAAATCATACAGATTATAATTCATATAAGGTTCATGCATTCTAAGCGTCATTTATATACTGCGAAACTATATTTCATTACTTTCAATTCAGTTGAAAATTATCTACTTTTTCTGTGTTGCCATACTTGGATTGGATTCCCATTACAAAAATAATTCAAACACCTTTTGAAAATAAAATTTTTATTTTTCAAATAAACAGTTTTAAATGTACAAATTACCTTCCAATCACTTGAGTTAAATAAGTTTTATGTTATATTAAGCTACAAATAAATTATTTTAACAGTTATATAGGCCATAATTTTTGATCTAAAGTTAACACACACACACACACACATTCACACATATATACATACATACACACATATACATACATACACACATACATACACACATATACATACACACATATACATACATACACACATATACATACATACACACATACATACATACATACATACATACACACATACATACACACATACATACAATTATTTTAATTTTTTTCTCGAATAATTTTGGTCTCATACTAAAAAGGTGCGGAAAGAAGTTTTATATATTTGTACTGCATATTTTAGAGAAAGCTTTATTTTACATGTATAGTACTACAATTATATATAATAAGCCATACTGTGTGTTTAAATCTTGCGTTATATAGAATCTCTTCAACATTACAATTTGATCTACCTAGATTGATTTTATCTTCATATTAAAAGTACTTATTTATTTCTATTAAAAATTAAATTTTCCAATTATTTTGAGTTTGAGTTTATTAATTAAAAACATCTTCATTTGGACTTGAAAAGTTTTTTTTTCTGTTGATGGATATCTGACAGATTTTTCAGTCATTTTTTTCCTGTATGAAATTGCTTCTATAAAAAATTTATCGCCTACTTTATAACAGTAAGTATGAGTTTTTTCTCAAAACCTGAAGTCTTTCAATAGCTTTTTGAATGAAAGCGAGACTTCATAATTTATTTATATATAAAGATTATACAATCAAAATGTTATGTATTCATAAAAATCATATATATATATAAATATTACACAAAATAATATTATACTCAGTTTTGTAATTTTAATACTATAATAACATATCTCAATAACTTCTGTGGAAATGTTATTTTTCACTAAAACAGAAACAGTAGATTTTACTGTTATCTTAAATATGTGCACAGAATAAACAACGATAGTATTTCACATGTGAAATTTCCTTCATTTTTGTTTATGTGTAGTGATCAATCATACACATTTAATAAGGTAACATATGGTTAAATACTTCTAAAGTGACACTTTTTCCAAGTCCCCCTCAATATAGTGACAATTATTCAAAATCCATATCTATTCCTAGACAGGAACCTCCCTTGAAATTATTACAACGACCATTAGGCATTGTATTTAGTTCCTCCAATTCTACTATGACAGATTTTGTTGGAGCTACAGAGATAGCCTATGATGTCCCAACATAGGCAATTATTTTAAAATAAACTCTTGAAAATTCGTTTCAGTCGATTATATTTATGACTTTAGCAACTAAAATCTGAAAGATTGTGCTGGGGAGGAGACAAGTTATTTGTATAACTGGAGTCAGTTTAATACTGTTGTCTTTAACATCAGGTAGTATTGCGGATATTTATTATTGACAAGGTTATAATGTTTATATACTGCTGTAGCAAATAAACTTTGTGGCTAAAATTGTTAGAATTGTGGAAGTGATTACTGAAGACTGCGTTCCTTATCTCGAATATATGTAAATAATGATAATACCACATGATTTTTGTTATATATTTTCTTGAAGTAAAACTGTGAATTGTGTTATTTATTCTTACTGGATGTTTGTGTGTAATGGTGACTAGTTTCGCAATATTTTTTGAAATTTGTCTGTATTATAACTAAATGTTAACCTTCTTTTATCTCTTTTTTTATGATACAAAATTGATTTATCAATCTAGAGTTGAATTTTTTTCTGGAATCAGAAAGACTGTGTGTTGTTAATATAATGTAACCTTAACATGTTTAAAGTATTTTCAACCATCTATGTTCGAAGTATTTTTAACCATCTTGATTTAATGATGTATATAAAATAGTACCTCAAATAGGGTTAAACATATAAAACTTCAAAAATTACTCTGTTTTACGATAAATCTAATTGGTCAATAACTTTTTATTATACCGCAGACACACATATTAAATTAATTTTCTAAAAAAGTTTTAATAAAAGCTAATTATATGTATGTAAAAAGTCGCTTATGTTACCTGTCTGACGGAGTCAGATTGAGGCCCACAAAATTCATCGCGCAAAGGGCTAGATGTACGCCTGTCGTTAGCCGTAGATTGAAGCAACATACAGGTGACAGGCTAGGTTCCACCCCAATTTTGAGGAAGAATGTCCTGGAGGGGGTAAGGGGCTTCCCACCTCTCTTCCCCTTCCACCAACCTCACGAGAGGACTTGTGGCTCGACGGCTATTTAGAGAGTACCCCCATATCGCATAGGCACTATATATTTACAAACACTCATGCCTTCTCCGGGATTCAAACCCAGGACCTACAGTACAGCAATCAGCGCCACTAACCACTATACCGGATGGTAAGCCCGTAAAATGTGCTATGAATAGAACAATATAGTTTTAATTTATTATATAAACGAGACTGTAGGAGTGAGAGAATATTAACGTCGCACTGATTAGCAACACGAGGGCTTTTGGCGACGGTCCGCGTAATTTTGAACCATGGTCAAGTGACGCAGACGACACCTGAGCTGGCACCCCTTCTCCTAACTACCACACCACACATACGGGAGGACGTTTGAGCTCTCTACAGATTTAACGTGCATCGCGCCCCTACACGGCGGGTCTTTAGTGGTACTAGGATCGAACTCACGACACGCTAGCCATGATCCGATGCCTAAACCACTCGGCCACCGCGGCCGTCATGAGACTGTAGGAATATTATTATTGACAACTATAAAATGAAAATAGTATTAATAATACAAATAATAATATAAACTACGGGTTCTCGGATGAGACGTGAATACTTTTTGCAACAAATTTAGACATTTTTAATCACTTCAAATATTTCCTCCATTTGAAAAATTATATTTTCAATGCCTTTAGATGCATCCATTCATCTTCTTTAAAAAAAAAGAAAAAGATTCTAAATAGTCATTAATAACTTGATTTTCAGATCTTCCAAATGCGGTTAACTTAATTAATATTTCAACTGAATATTTACCCTTGAAGAAATAAGAAAAGAAGGGAAGAGAGTCGAATAAAAAGCACTTTGAAGAATATAAATACATCCAGACGTAGCATTATTTTGCAAATGACCAATGGAAATTAATTATCAATTTAATTAACGAAATAAATATATTTATTTGTATATGTAAATGCTGCCTTTATTATTATTGCAATCTTGTTTCTCGATTTTCCTCAATTAGTTTGAATGATTTATGTATTTATAGGCAAAGATTTGACTGATAAAATATCGAAATTTTGTAATGATATTCTCCTATTCCCAATTAAATTGGGTGATTTGTTGCCAAAATCTACATCATCAAACAAAAAGTTTAATTTGTCTATGTCTTTTATTTTTTAAATCAAATATTCTTTGCACTTTAAAAAAAAAAAAACCGAGGGAACTATCCATTTTTTTCATTAATCATCAAAAAACATTTTAGTGACCATTGAAGGGAAAAAAAACCAATGACATACCCCGTAAAGCTACTGCTCCAGATAAAAATCTACACCGTAATAAGCTAATTTAAAAAAGGCTTAAAAGCTTTTAACAAACAAGAAACGACCACTAACTAGCTGTCCTACTGATATCTTATTAAAGCAACTTTTTTTACTTTATTATTATTAAAAATTGTCTTGTAGGCTATCGTAAAGGAGTGCTTCCACACCAGAACGTTTTAAAAGAAATCTTTTGACACTACCGGCAAGCGGGGGGAAGGACGTTTATCTAGATCTCATCAAAACAGCTAAAGATCTTAATTTTGAAGAGTTCACCGAGCAAAAAAGATCGGCCAACACCCACTTTTTCGCAAAATAATTTCCATGTCTTTGAAAATTTTAACCTTTATCAAAGGAAACCTTAAGGGTATGCTCTATAGCAACCAACAATCAATCTACACAATAGATTCTGGCAACTCCAATATATATTGGACCGAGGCGTTCCCTTTGCTCCTTGGAGGTGTGGTCCTCAGCATGTAATTTGTCCTATCTTGATAAGATCTGGTGACAGGTAGACAAACGGGGTTACCATTTTTTCCCTCTCATAAGGAGGTAGCATTAAAAAAAGAATTAAAAAAAAGCAAAGAAGAAACATTGAACAGTGATGATAAAATACAATAAAGAGAAAGATAAAAACGTGTAGGAGGTCTTGGTGATTGTTGTGTCCGGCAAATGGTCTTCGGATTTTAGGTGAAGAAGGGTATTTGTGTGTGCCTAGTGTGGTTGGATATTTTGGGTGTTTGATATCAAGATGCAGTAGTGCAAAGGATACCTCAGATGCTGAGTGAAAGGGTAATTGTGGATAATAATGGATTGCATTGATCCAGGTTAGTATTTAGATAAACTTTTTTATATATACTTTTCACAACGTAAATCAGTATTAAGGGGGAAAAGCTGTTTCTGTCCGCCAGTCTTTCTTTTGGATTGTAATTGTAAACAATATCTAGAAAAATTGTAATTAAACGTAGTTTTTAATTCGAATAAGTTAAATTTAAGCTACTTGAATACAATACGGTTTATTTGTTTATCTGAATGTTCAAAAGGACTAATATTTCCATTTCTGTATTACGCAATATTTTTCTCTGATTTAGTAGTCTGATAGTGACGATTCTCGAAATAATGCCTTTAAGGACCTGGTACAATTTATATATATAAAAAAAATCTCTTCGACATGGTTTCGACAAACATTTTGGTTGCATTTTGCACATGCATTTTGTAAAACAGTTTGTGTGCTCAAAATATTACAAAAAAGCGAACCTATTTAATTTTTTAAATTTTAAAAATTCATATGGATTTTAAAATGTCATCCCTCCTATAACAAATGAAGTACACTCATGAAAAGTGATTTAAAAGTACGTCGAACCATGTATAAAAAAATTTGTATGGGTATTGCAACAACATGTTTGATATTTTTGAAATACTTTTTTTACGAAAACGTTATTAAAAATACCTTACAAGAAATTCTATGAACTCTATTTTTAAAAAAAAACAACAAGAATTGCTTTGATTAAAAACGCATATCAATATCTGTTACAAGTATTAATAGCAATAGTTAGGAAAAAACCTGAAAGCAATTGGCACAAAAGTAAAAAAGAGCCATAGCAATTTAAATGAAGATAATCTATAGTTATTTTTCTTTCTGAGATAAATTAATTTAAAGATTTCATTTGCCATTGAAATTTGAATAAAAACAAACCTAATAGTTATAATAACTCGGGGCTTGTTAGTTTAAAGCTTTAAAATTTGGTGAGATTATAAAAAAAAAATATGTAAAGTATGATTTCGGCTAAAAAAAATTTGATTTGATTTTTTTGACAGATTTTTGTCATTTGAATCATACGGTGTCTTCTCAATGTGAAAAAGTTAAGTTATATATTTTCCAGTTTTTAATTATTATCTGTCTGTAGTGTTTGTAAAATAAGCAGGACACCAGTTAAAGGTTTCTTGTATATTGAACAAGTAACACACACGCACGTGCCAAACTAATTTCAACAGATTGCATACATACTTTTTTGTACTTATTAATAATATTGAATATATATATAAAAATACAAAATATTTAAAAACGTTTAACTTTCTTTGCTTTAATGATTCCTCAAATTCCTTATTTTGAATTCCTCAGTTACTTACCCAGAAAAGTGCAATATAATAAGATTGAAATCCGTTTTAAAAAAGTCAGAATCCGGATTTCACTAAGAACTAAGCATAAAATTCAATGTACTTTTCTCGGCATTTAAATCAAATTTTTTTTGTCTTAAACTAACGGTGGATAAAACGAAGCATCGATTTGTATATAATTATGGTAAATTATTTTGAAATCCGAATTTTAATTTTTAATTATTATTTTTTTTAACTTTAAAAAAAAATATTTTATTTTGCTTGAAATGACGGCCTTTATAGATCACGTGAAGATATCGGTTTCATGAACCATTATGATTTCTATGATCTGAATCATGCTGCTGGCGGTAGCAGCATGACCATGGTCACGAGTATGTAGTAGACCATGGGTCGGCAACCTTTTAGCTTTGGCGTGCCAAACCAATCTACCAATTTAATTCAGCGTGCCACACAGTAGGGCGTAAGAATTTAAAATAAATAATTCAATTCCCGCGATAGGATAAAGATGAATAATATTGATATATATATATTTACAGTTTTTTTTATTATATATTAATTTTGCACCGTTTAAAATATTTTGTAACATGAAAAATAAACTGCATAAAATATGTTTATTTCTTCAACAAAATCAAAAAAATTAAAATAGCACATATATTATGTGTTTTTAAACATAGTTGTTGAAGTAAGAAATATACGATATAAAATATAAGTATTTCCCTTCACTATAGTCAAATAAAAAGATAAATAAAAATGTTAATGGGAACCTATCACCGCTCTACTTTTCTGTCGCAAAATTAGGGGTATAAAGTGTGACTTTCAATTTTACACGATTCTGAGCGTTCATTTGTTGGAACAGGTTTTTGTTTTTGGAGTCGAAATTTTTTTCATGTGAGGAAATAATTTTTAGTAAGATATGTAAACCAAAAGCGGAAAGCAAAGTACACAATTTATTATCTTCAAACATTTAAATCTCTCCAGCAATGACATTTAATAATTTACAAAACAGCTGTAAATTTATCTTAAGAGTTATTTTTCAGATTTTTTTGAAATTCCTTAAACGCCCATAATTCTGAAGATGTTTGTCAAAAAGGACCCATTAATAATTTATCAAATTCCAACCATTCAAAAATTGGCATACTGTTTCAGTAGTGCAGAGTGCCACTGAGATTTGTACCACGTGACACATGTTGCCGACCCCTGAAGTAGACGATGTTTCGGTCAAACTGCATATTCGAGTCTTGATTGAACCAAAGACTTGTCATGCAGCCATTTTGATACGAGGTAAATTTGTTGGAAATCAAAACTCGCGCTTCGGCGAATTGTTACCTAGCATTAACTAAGACATAATTACCCAGTCGATAGAGTAGCGAATTCAAAGCTAATGTGTGGAGGATTAAATCTTATAATTACGAAAAACGTCATGTCGAGGTGAAAAATCCTCCTGTTATTTGGTTTGATATAGAAAAATGAATTACCAACTCAAGTATCGTCTTTGTCACCTTCTCATTGCTTACAATTATGAAGTTCACAACTAATAAGTCTCGTTACATTAGACCAGTCAGTGGTCTTCAAATTTTTTCTACTCACGGAACCCCTAGAACTTGAAGATGCTGTTAGGGAATCTTTAGAACTAGAAAGTGTTTTCGAGGAACCCCATTTCAATCACATACTTCGAATAATATACCTCAAAATAATACTTAAAGTAGATCGACATGTTATAGACACTTTATGTGAGGGCAATTAAAAAGTATTGCATTTATTATTAAAATATTCTAATCTAGTTTTTAATATATTTACTCATGAATAATATTAATTTGGGATTCAAGTGGCACCTACCCAGGCATTATATTTAGTAAATGGGATATATATTAGTATTTTTTACACAAACTGTCTAAGCGTAGGTCTATTAAGATTAAATGCAATCGCAACATATATTCTGAATTTAATTTGTTTTTTTATCTGAGTTTAGTTTTCTCCAGTCATATTTCATATTTTGCGTTTAACGTGTTTTTTGTTGTTGTTATTATTGTAACCACTTACGTTGAGAAATATATTTCACTTAAACACAATGTTCTGAGTGGCATTAAAATGTCTTAAAATTTAGAAGCTGTTCTTGCTTACTGCTCAATTCTTTAGTTTACACATGATTCTTACTCTCTAATCTAGGGTTGGGCAGACTTTTTCAGGGTACGGGCTACTTCTAATTTTTTAAGGTGCTGTCCACCCAGTGACGTAGCTGTAGTGAGCTAAAAGAAAGTATACAATATAGTTGGACCTCCATTTTGCACATTTATTATTAAAAAATTCCAATCTAATTTTTTGAATACAATTTACTTATTAATGATATTAATTTGTGATCCAAGAGCCCCCCTAGTCTATTGAGATTAAATGCAATCGCATTACATATTCTGAGTTTATTTTGTTTTTATACTATATATTTTCTCTCTTTAACTCGGAATCCTTTGCTGCAAACGGATAGGCTAGGCATCGCTCCTCCCGCTCCCATCACGGAAAAAAAAATCTTATAGGTCAAGATTTTTTTTCATCAAATTTTTTATCTTTTTTTATTTGTATTTGTAAATTTTTTAATTTCAAGTTATGTCTCTTTTTATTTTAGTTATTTTTATTATTTTTTAAATTTTAAATATTATTTTTTAAAAAGGGCAATTTTTTTTTTTGAAAGCGTTTTAATGTCATCCAGAATGTCCTGAAAGGAGATGAAAGTTCGGAAGAACTAAGTGTGCACCTACCCCACCAAACTACTACAAACTAAAACATAAACAGTTAAATCATTCGAAAAGTGTATATTTTTGTACAGCGTTCATTCAAACATTGGACATTTTCGTTGTAAATGCAGCATAGTTATATATATTTTTATTTGCCTTTTAAAAAAAGACATTGATTTAATATTTATGCATGATATGTCTTCTTGATATAGTTGAAAACGACGTAATTGTAGATATTAGAACATTAAATTAAAACAAATAAAATGAACGGATAAAAACTCAGAGCAATTGTTTGTTTGGGTAGCATATTTTAACCTCTGTTTCCCTTTATTATATAACATGAAGTCTAAGCAGGAGGAATACTTAAGTTTTCTTATAAATAAATAAAAAAACGAGATGTCTTAAAACATGAGATTTAATCAAAGAACCGCAGCCTTGTAGATTTAAAGTTTTTTTTTACCATAACTGTTTTTGAAAAGGTCATTTAACTTATTGTTTAAATAAGTTATATATTTTTGACACCGCAGATGACACTAAAATGCATTGTAATGAATCGTTTTTTAAATTTATTACTCATTTGATCTGCAAAAATTTCATGCTTGAGCCCATTTGATAAATGAAGGGTAACTTAAAACTTAAGTTTCGAATACAAGATTGAAAATACTTGCTTTCACTAGCGTTTTAAACCCCATTTTTTTACAATACGTTACGTAATCTTGAAATAAAGGGAGAAGGAAGTTATGTTCTTTTTAACACTCCTACCTAAATTTTAAGCTTGACGAATCCCGCTGCCTGAATCCCATCTACCTCAAGGAAGAAAAATTACCCATCTTAGTGTCGAGATCCAAGAGAGAGAGAGAGAGAGAGAAAACGTTAGAAAAAAAAATTAAAAGGGAACTGTCGACAACACAGGGGCGTTTCCGTCCATGAAGATGGCGCTGTAGTCGCATGATTAAACGACACCTCGGTCTTTTGAATGACAAGAAAAAGTTGACAAAATATTTTAAGAACGTTTTCCTGGCTCATTTAGATATATTTCTAACTTCTTTTTTTCTTTTCTTTTTTTGCTCCGCTGTTAAAATCTTGCAAGTGCACGTTGCAATGTCATGTATCAATAAATCACAACAATATAGCGACTTTAATTCTTTTAGATTTCTTTCTTTTTGGTTCTTTCTGTTTAGAAGCCAAGATTTTAAATGTGCCGGCTTCTGTAAGGGTTTCTCTCTGTGCATTGAGATTATTTAGGTTCTGAAAAGAATGTTTATTTAGTTGGATTCCCTGCGAAAGAGTGAACGCTAATTCATTCAACCTCGGTTTTATCAATCCCTTTATAAAAAGGACGTCGTAATTAATTATGTTTAAAAAAGAGATAAATGAAAATATTTAAGTAAAGAACATGTTTTGAAAAAGTTATTCTGTAATGTTTTTCATTTAACTTTGTTTAATCTTGTTCCAAGTTTACTTTTAATTTACTTACAATAAAAGTTAAATATTTAACATATGTATATAATTTTTTTATAATTTCATGGACATATTTATGTCTCATATCCCTATTTGAAGAGAGAGCACAACTAATATGAGTACTTGATTATTAGTTACCTTTGGTGCTTCATTATTTTAATACTAGCTGGTATACCCGTTCTTCGCACGGGTGAATTAAAAAACTAAACAGTACAGACTGAAGGATAAAGAAGTTTTTAATGAGTTAATGTTACGTGAATTGCAAATTAAACAAAAATAGAAAGCTTTTTATACATATCTCAGCTGAACAAAAAAACCATATTTGTTAAATTTTGAGTCTGTAGATCTAATAGTTGATAAAAAGGAATTTTTCTATTTATGGCGCCCCGTAACTCTCTTGTGGGTCAATTTTTAAAAACACCTTCTTAAACCGATCTCTGCTCAGCAAAAGTAAACATTGTTACATATTTTGTGTAATAATGTAAATAATTTATATCTGGATGTGAATACGTTAAGTTAACATTGCTTTCTGCTGTATTTATTTTATGTTAAAATTGTAATATTCGCAAGCGACACCGTTTTTTACATTATAATGACGATTCAAAGGAAACACAGCGAAATGTTGGCGATAGAGCCACGATGGTATTATTTTAGGCGACCATGGTGGCAACTTGGCTATTGATCGAACGGTGCAGAAGTTGATATGCTGTAGCGCCACCTGATGGAGAACTGCAACAAAGAGGATAGCCCAAAAACCTTCTCTACAGAAAAATACATATAAATACATATAATACATACATACATACATGCCAGTTTTCATAGTGACCTGTTGAACGGTGTTGGAGTGAAGCGATTTCATATGTACAGAAACATCCATTTATAAAAATATACAGATTCAGGACAAGAAATGAATCTATAGGTTTCGGTTGCTTTAAAAATTATTTAGATTTCGTTGTATAACTGTACTTTTTTTGTTTTTGTGTGTTTAACAATTGAATTTCAGTTCCTTAAAAAATCGGGATATCTGGCTTTTTTCTCGTATTAATAGATTTCATAACACAGTGAATCTGTTTTAAACGTTTTTAAATCTCTTGTACATTCAATAGCTTAACATTTTGCCTGAGATATTTCTTTACATGAACATTTTAGTGCAGTTTTTGTTTAAAAAAATCGCATACGTATATATGTCTAATACAATTCGTTATACAATATTTATTTTCTGGCTATTTGTTTCTTTTTTTCCTTTTAATTTTGAAAATATTCCTTTAATGTTCGAATTTAAAAACAAGACTCAAAAGTTCTGTGATCTTTTGAAGTAACAAAATATGAAGGAAATAGAAAGTGTTCCATTTTTATTTCTGTGTGTGGAAAATAAACTCTATATACTTTACAGATTCGAAAATTTGACTTTTTTTGTAATATCCTAATTAGAAGCCGAGTAATGACTATTTATATTCACAAGTTAAAATATTTTTTGAAAATGTTTCTTGTGCTCATTTTTATTTTAATAATCTGTAGGTTGAAAATAAAGGAGAGAATTCAATATGAAATTAATTTAAAGTAAAGCATGAAACATTTAAATTTGACTTACAAAAAATGTAAATTAAAGTTGTAGATTTGTTTTTCAAACTAACGAATTTTTGTTTAAAATCAAATAACAATGCCCTTATCCGGGTTGAAGAGTATTCAGCAAAACTGTGAACTTTGTATTTAGACGATTTTCAGTGAGGTATTTTAAATTTCTTTGAAAAACGGGATAATTAGAATTATTAGATATACAATTTTAAAAATTTGCACTTGAATTATTTATGTGCGTGATTTCAACAAAACGACAAAAATTTTTAATACCCCATTGACCTTTCATCGACAATAGTTTCCTAAATCTATAGATTTTCTATAGCTTATTCTATGCAATTTCTAAAAATACATGGTTGGTATTTCATATACATGATACTATATTAATATATTTTTAAAAACAATTTTTGGATTAAAAGGGAAAATTCTCTTCTTAACTGATTTCATATTTTTAATTTTTTTCCAGCAGGAGAAAAGAATGTTTCCTGAGCCATTCTGGCCAATTTATATTAACACATATATAATATTTTTACGATAAATGTATTTATTGCTTGCTTTTGCATGTGATAAATCCAAACCCTGAAGTTCTTGCATGGTGTAAGAATGGTTCTTACATAGTTGCTTTCTGCACAACAATGTAATAATAGGATTTATGCTACGTGCAAAAACAAAACAAAATAGGTATCTAACCGTTCACCAGAGTTCTAATCTATTAGAAGGTTCTAAGAATCCTTAACAAATTCTGTGTAACCGTTAAAACAGTTAGGGTGTGTGAATTTTTACGTGTTGGGGGCTGTCATCATTTCTGATAAGTCTTGGCGTTGAGTGTTAACAGGTGCCTTAAGTTACTTGGGGTAGACAGCGAAGGCAAAAAAAAAAAAAAAAAAAAAGACCTTTACATACATTCACCGCTGAAAGGTCACTCAAGTTTATATCTTTTTCTTTTAGATTATGTAAAATATTGTGGCTTTTAACTCAGCAGGTGTTTCAAAATCAGTTTATTATATATGTATAAAAGTACAGGGGTATGTTTATAATAGAAGAAATATCAGGGTACATAAAGATTGGAAAAGGCTTTGGGATATTGACAGGAGGTTTTGTTTTAATTTGATTTTTCATTTACTTTTCTCATATATGTTTTAAGAACATTTACTTGGTCCTAGGGAATTGTGTAGAACTATTACCTTAAATTGAATCTCTCTTCAGTCAATTACTTAAATAAATGTTTTTGAATAAAAAAAGAAAGGCAATATTAAAGAATAAATTTCGTAAAAGATAGAAATTTTGTTTCCTAAAATTATAGAAATAATCTAGTGTTGGATCATTAAAGTTTGATGCATGCGTAAGTTATCAAGAAGGAACATTAAGAGTTGATGTGTGAAATTTTGTGCTGGTTAAGTATACTTATTATAACGTTACCGTTAAAATGTAAAATTCAGTTGTTTCATGGAATATTTGGGATTTTCATGAAATAACTGTTAATGAGTTAAAGTGTGTAATAGGTTAATAGTTTTATGCTTTTCGTGTAGTTACTATTAAATAATTAAGTGTTCTATAAATTAATGATAGACGAAGTGAGAAATAAACAATTTAACTCTAAAACAAGTCCATTGTTTTATAAATTGTGATGATGAATAGTTAAAGTCTGTGTGTGTGTGTGTGTGAAAGTATATTTCATGTCATGGATATATATTTTTCATTGAAAAATAATGAAGAGAAATGATATATTATATAATATTTTCACTAGATTATCTGAAACAAACATTTATGTTGCAGTTAAATTACATTTACAACAAATAACTATATATTATTAAGAGCTTCTTATTCTATCTCTCTCCTCCTGGAAAAACACTTAAATACCTCTTTAAATAATACTATAAATATTTTATCCGAAACGAAAAAAGGTATTTAATACTTAAACAATTTAGCGAACAATTTTTCCACATAACGAGTTAAATCGTAGAATACATGCATATTTTGACTGATGGTTGTGTAATTCATGAAATACCTTATTATTTTATGAAATAACAGATTCCATGTTGCTATGGTAACATATCGAACAATTCCATATCAAACTTCTGTGTTTGTCGTTCTCAAATACATTTTAAATATAAAATATACATTACTAATTTGGCATGCTTGACAGTTAAATTAACAATTATTTTTACTTCATTATTCTTATAAAAGAAACAAATTCTGATTTTATATAGTTTTCTAGATTGTATAGATTTCTTTCTAATATTTATTGCACAATTGATTATATATACTCACAATAAAACGAACATATTAAGAAATTTATTAACATAGTTTTAACGCGATTAAGAATTAATAAAAGAATTCAAAAGTAAAACGTGTATAAATCTAAATTATTACGAATTATTTTGGTAAGAAGGCTGATTAAGTAAACATTGAATATATAAGAAACAACTGCACAATATAAATGTTAACTTATGCAACTGTTTTTATTTTTTCAAAGGGAAAAAAACCCCACATGAATCTAAATGCCCTTGTTATATTATTTTTTGACGAATTCTGTGTTCCAATTTCCTATGTGAAGTAATTTTTAATTTACTAAAAATACCCAGGAGAGAGCTAATCTTATAATTGAATAGCACAAAACAAACAGCCATCAACATGTTTGATTTTCCTTTGTTTAATTCAATCTTCATAACTCATTTCGTGACACCTGGTTCTTTTTTCATTTCAGTAGTCAAGAAAGTCAGCAGGGTAGTTTATCCAGTCCGGAAACTCAAGGTGATAGTGGTCAAACCTCACCGCATTCTTTAGCATCTGAATCGCCAAGTTTACCACCCACACTCTCCACAAATGGTACGCAGAAAAAAATTCAATTTCTTTTTTAAAATGTTGAACCCCCTCCCTTTTTTTTTAAAGTAGTACTGAATGTTTATTTTATGTTGCAGGTGTCCTAGGTCCTATGGCAAGTCCCAATGATTCGCCGTCATATAATTCTACACCCGCATGGGGAATGTGCGGAAGTGAGGCCCCAGGTAAGACTTAAAACTTTATTAATTTCTTTAATGCTACTTCAATAATAGTTGATAATTGTAAGCCATAATTTGTTAATTGTAATTCATTCCGAATTTTTAATTAAAAAGATATTTTTCTTTTGAATTGTTCTCTCCAAAATCCTGTCTGGAGCCCTTAGATCAGAAGTTCCAAAACTTTTTATCTCATAGACCCCTTGGCATGTTTTTCGGTTTGGGATAGACCCCTACTTACCTCTAATAAAGAATTTTTGCAAATTTATCAACTTAAATGTCTTTTTGACAGCTGGTATAGAGATATACTTACTTCAAAATATTTAAATTTCTAACTGTATAGTGAAGTACAGTGTTTCAAGCCTAAGACACATATGTTAATTAATTAAATTAAAATATAATTAATACTTAAAATAACTGTTACATAAAGTAACTGAGCAACAAACAAATGCTTTTAATGGGAGGGATGAATCTGGTGCTTCTAAAACTGCTGATATCAGTTTGTAAATTTTACTTTAAGATCTTAGTGCCTATTTCGATCAGTTCCTCTTGGTCCATGACATTTGTTTTTCTTTCAATGTGACCTTATTAATTAATTGCTTACTGTAGTTTTACCCTATATATATAGTCAAAGCATTCTCAAACCTAGTTTCAAAATCTGAATAAAGGGCATTTAAATGTTGAATGTTGGTTAAAACGTCCATTTCCTGGTAGATTGTGTGTGACAAATTGAGAAATAGGAAGAAAAAAAACGCGGGACGTCCAATATTATACTCCTTAACTTAATTATGGCAAGAAACGCCGAAATGGTGGTCCTTGTAACTGCAAATTAAGTTTAGTAAATAAATCTGTTAAAAAGGTACATCCGGTTTTCACGATTAAATTTTCTTTTAAAATTAAAGTCATGATCTAGTTTGGTGAGAGTCACAATCGTAGACCCCCATTTACACCTCAGAGACCCCTAGGGTCTATATAGATCACTTTGGGAATCACTGCCCTATATTAAAGAAATTAATATTTATTAATAGTTTTTACAGAGACGTCTTAAGACTCTTTGAAGCCCTGGGGCCAGAGAAATTTTAAGATTTTTGAGGCCCTTGGCTCCTGTGGAAAAGTAGACCCTATCTAGTATCTTTAAATGTAGACGGTATACTGCATGTGTTGTCTTATGTTCGTTCAAACGGTAGTTTGAAACAAATAAATACGCACGACTCATAATTTCAAAAATCTAGACACCTATAGCTGCATTTCGACTAAATGAGTTGAATTATTTTTTATGGTATTAGGCCTAGTTCTAGATATAGACAACGATCAGTCAATACAGTCAGTAGCGATCAGTTAATAATACAATGTTACCACTTTTGCCAATTGACATGCAGTTTGAAATTACCTGTTTTTCAGAAAATATGTACGGGAATTATATTTGACCACATTAAAATTATTCGGATCAGGATCTTATTAAGACAGAATGAAGAACGAAATGGGCCCCCACCGAGGGTGAGGCCCTGGATCCGAGCCCGTTAGCCCATGCCTTATGACGTCCCTGAGTTTTCAGCACCCCTAAAAACTTTTAAGGCAATGGGGAACATGATATTAAGGATTATTGCATTTTTTAGTCCTTTAAGGTCCTGAAACCTTTAAGCTGTAATTAGAGAATAGGGTTCCTCCCATTTACAGCTGATCAAATATTCTGCCTTTCTTTTTTTCTCAATCGACAATACGCAAAAGCGCCATTTGAGGGCATTTTTTAAAAATAACGTTAAAACAAATTGGTAATTTTACATGCATAGGATTATTTTATTATTAAATTATAAATTTGTTCACATGTATTAAGTTATTTCAAAGATATAATTAAATGCTTAAGGTTATTTATTTGAGTGTTTTTAGGCAACTTGTGTTGTTCAATCGTTAAAGAATATTTATATATAGAGTATTATAATCCAAAGTTCGCTTTAGAAGAAAACTATTCTGAAACTCCTCTTCAAATTTTAAATTAATAGTTAACTCTCTTAGGCATAAAGTTCTTTAATTATCATACATAAAAGTAATAAACGATATGAAAATTTTAAAAAGAATGTAAATCATATAATATTTTGGGAGAATTATTGAGATACATACATATTAATTCTATGGCAGCGATTTATCGCCAAAATTAACTGCATGTTAGTGATTAATCGCCAAAAGATTTAATGAGTTATGGCAACCTATTTTAAAATCATCCTAAGGACAATTTATAAAATTTTCATCAATGGCCGGAATTTATTAATCACAAGTGCCGATATTTATCTTTCTAAATCAATTCCATTGCAAGATTTTTTTAATTCTTTATAAATTCCTGGTGTAAATTGTATATTTAATTGTTGTATTTTACATTAAGTCGCCAGTAAATATTATACATTATATCTAATTACAAGATTCGAAATTATGACACCATATCGGGTATACTTTTTTAGTTTTACTCCATCATTATATTTTTCACGCATTAATTACATAAACATTTTTTAAGGAAGGGTGGAAGGAGAGTTAAACTTTTTTTCACTTTTACGAGTATACTTTACGAGTATATCTTCTTTAAAGTGGTATGGATAATTAAGAAAAATGCTAAACATCTTACTTCTTTTAAGAGAGAATTAAGATATCATCGTTATACGTTTTTAATTTTTGCTTACTACAATAATACACTAAAAAGAATTAGTTTAGTTCATTTTTTAATTCAATGTGTAGTGATTACCATAGGAAAAGTGAAAAATATACATCTAGTAATTATTTAAAACAAATCGTCTTTAATAAAACAACCCTTCCCTTTTTACAGTAAAAGTAGAACATTTATCAGCGCCCGATGCTTCTCATCTCGATTCCGGATATCCTACCACAGATTCATTAGCAAATTATACAGGTAAGGTTCCAAAGTAATAGGAAGACATGCAAAATAAATAAATTATAAACAGTAGTAAATCATAAGGGATAAATAATGAGCCTGGACACAGATACGAGCAACAAAAACTCATGTAAACAGTCAGTCTGTTCACTTTTTTACCCAGGTTTAAAAAAAATATCAATAATCGTCGAGCTTTCCGCTATATGACTAGGGATTTAATCATTTTAATAAAAATAAAATCAATTTCCAAAATTTAATTTTTCAATAAAATTTTGATTAAAGTGTCTGATGTGCTCTGATATTTCAGCAATGTGTTAATAAAACTAATTAATTATTACTCAGAAAAGAAAAAGAAAATATACATTTTTTTAGTGCCATATTACATAATTTAATGTAATACAAGTATTACTTATTTTTGCTACACATTTTAATATTAAAATTTGATGACATGATAATGTTTATGATAATAGTTTTCTATTTTCAGGCGAAATCAGTCCAGGCAAAGGAGCAGCAGCCCTGGATTTCACAGGTTCCTATCCAGCATCTTACTACAGCAGGTAAGAAATTTTCCTTCATTTCGCAAAATTTATTCAAAAATTAACTGAAAAAAATCCTTAATTCTAATTTTGCTTATTAATTCGTAATTTTTGAAAAGAAATTGCTATTAGATAATTGTTATTAATAGGAAGATATTTTTAAAAAAAAACTTGTTAGGACGTATAAGAAAAACCACTTTATCCTTTTAACTACAATTCAAATAGTTTGTTGTTGTTGTTGCTTATGCCACCTGATCGACAGTAACATCAGATCAAGGTCCACGAAATTCATCGCGGCTAAGGGCTAGAATTTTACGCCTGTCGTTAGTCTTAGCTTTGATCCCCATTAAGGTGGCAGTACGATTTTGCTCCGTACAACACAATAGATGGCGACACCATTCGGACCCACTGATTTAACGATCACGGTATCCGTGTGCACTCGGTGGATATTTGGTGGCATCGGGCATCGAACCCAGGCCTTCCGGTCTGGAGACCGATGCTCTAACCACTAGGTTACCCACGGTCCTCATATAGTTTAAGTCGCAGAAATCCAAAATTCGTGTAATCAATCTCGGACGTTTTTAATAATATTCATTTAGATTTCTTTAATCGAAATAAACTTAATGTAAAATAGTTCTTTTTCATAGAATCTTTTCCATTTAATTAATCTATTATTTATTGCTTTTCAAAGAAATCCTAAATAAGGAACCAATTAACACTCTGAAAGCAAACTATTACTTTGCTCTCATTACATTTTATGAAGGCGAGTTCATTTAATTTTTATTTAAAATCAATTTGAGACTAATAATTGAGAACACAACATGAGCTATATTCAGTTTTCAAGACCAAAGAAAGAAGTTTCGTTATCAGTATAAATTAATATAGTTATAATACTTAAACTTGGCGGCAATGTTTTGTCTTTAAAATAATAGAAATAAACATTCTCTAAATGTAGTTTTGAAACCCAGTGGCTGAGAGGTAGTGTACGCGCTTCCACGCCACAGGTTCGGGGCTCAATCCTCGGGCTGGGCAAGGTCAACTCAGCTTTTCATCCCTTCCGTGGGTCGATAAATGAGTGCCAAGCTTGCTTGGGGACGAAACACTGGGGATTTCTCTTCAGAATGACCACCTGATCGGGACATCTGCTCATGCACCTCAGCGCCTAAGACAACGAATACTGAAATACGCACAGTAGGCCTTGGCCCTCATTGGCTGTTACACCCCTGAGTTTAGTTTTAAATGTAGTTTTTCACACAAATGCATATGGAAGTTCATTTCAATTTTAAATAAATGAAATTTACAAATTTTGGCCATATTTTATTTTTGTACAAAAATGAACTAAGTATAGAAAAACTGGTAAATTAAAATATGCTTTTATCTAAACTATAACGAAGTCTAAATGTAATTTTCTATCTCTCTCTCTCTGCCTTAAGTTCTAAATCTTATTCTTCGACACTACAAGGAGATAGCTTTAAAATAATACTTCTGAAAGATTTCAGAACTTCCTAGGAGCGAAATTTGCAAAACAAATATCTTTAAATCGGCACCTGTGAAAAGTTTTAGAGCTTGCTAAAATTCTGCTTTGTAACACTGTTTTCCTATTTTATCAGCAGTATGCAGGCATATCAGCAGTTTGGAGCTCAAAATCCTGCATATTCAATGCAAGCAGCATCCAACTTTTACAATCAGGCAAGCCAAGCCACAGCTTACAACGTCCTCTCTCAATCTTACGGTGTAACAGGTAAGTTTGTGTGTGTGAAACTCCACTCCTCTTTTAATTTTAAACAAAAGAGTTGCATTATACAGTTTTACACTGTAAGGTCCGTGAAAAAACTGTGTAGAGTTTGAGGAATAAAAAATTCGCGTCTTTTGTTTCAGACAGCATGTCAGAGTTTAAATTTCCTTCTCTTATTGAGAGGAATCATCAAATGCTTTAATATTTTCTCAATATATATAAAGGTCGCCTAAATGAAAAGTGGGCGTGATTGATTTCGTCAGAATGACTACAGCTATAGCAGCACCTTCCAAGAGGGATAAAAAGGGTGGTTGAAGGTGTGTACACCGCATACAGTGTTTTATAGTGAAACCTGTTTGCGGTACAGGAAATTAAACGAAAGTAAAGTCGTGCTATACCTAGTGCGTCCATACTGAAACAGTACGCGTTCTTACTGTTTCTAATTGTGTAAAGTTAGCACGGACATCTATCGGCGAACGGAGGTAGTCTATGGCGTGCAATGTTTAGGTCGAAAGACTGGTAAAAGTTTCCGTGAGGAGAGGCAAACGATATCAGATCTCCATAGCAATACCCTCTCCCACGTTTCCCAAGAAACCCAGAGAATCTTAAAAAAATTCCGGTGGAAAGTTTTTGCACCCACCATACTGTCTGGATTTATCACCCTGAGGACTCGCCTACTTTTTTTCACGTAAGAGAGCATTACGTTTCCATTTGGACGATGAAGTGATGGAAACAGTCAAAGACTTCCTCAAGAATTAACCATGATCTTTCTAAATCAAAGGCATAGACCTGCTGCAGTAACGAGGGTACCTGTGTTACAACGTCCCAGGCGATTCCTTTTGATTTCCAATAAAGGTGTTATCTTTATTTAACTGGCTCACTTTTCATTTGGGCAACACTTATAATTTGATTCATATTTTGAAACTCTTATATATTATGAAAATACTTTAAAAAAAACTCACGGGGCACAATAAATAGCACGTTTGAAGTTTTTAAGAATAGCACGCTGTGGAAAAAGACTATTTGTAGTGTACATCAGTATCTTTAGAAAATAAATGAAAAAGTTATCGAAACATACTCTTAAATCCATTTCTCTTTCAGGTGGCCGCGGGATCAGTCATCAAAACAGTAAGACAAATAATAGTGCACTCACTCAAAGTGCGTACCTAACCCCTTACAGCACACATTTTCCAGCAGGGAATGGAACGCAGACAGCTCAAAACCCTTACACCTATGGTAAGAAGATATTAATCATTCTCCCTCCCCCTCCTTACCTTATTTATACCGTTTGATATTGATTATCTTTTCCAACCTCTAACGGCCATTTTTAGCCCAGGAAAACATTTTTTTTAATCTTGCAAAGATTACTTTTTGGAGAGAAACCTTTAATTCTAACTCGCTCTTATAAAACAAGTATTATTTTTGTAAATATCACAGTGATAAGTGCTTCCAACTCTTTTTCTTTTCTTTTTTTTACACGATTTTTTGAAATGGTACACAAATTTAACGATTTTTTTTTCACAAAATTTTTACTCTAGCACGAATTTTTAAAAAAAAGTTGGGGGTTCACGCCTTTTGGACGAGAACGATTTGATTGGATTTATGAAAGTTTATAATAATAAAGAATTTGTTAATGAGGAAGTCAAAGGTGAAGATCAACGATTAACAGACGAAGAACAAAAGTTAATTAATTTAAAATAAAAACTTTTTTAAAACTCAATTTTTAATTCTTCATTAAAATTAACAGTTGAGTTGATTTTCTAATTTTATTTCCCACAATACGTTAATTTAATCCCTCGCTACCCCATTTTTTTTAACGTAAGAAATTATCTAAAGTATAGATCATTATAACTATAATTTATATGGTTTAAACTTGATACTTTGCATTTTATTTCAAAGATTATTTATGAAAAAGGAATACAACGAAGTAAAATAATGCAAAATATTTAAGTTTCTTTTAAATAAGTTCTGTAACTTTAATATTTTACTTGATGTATAATATTTTATTTTCCCAGATATAATTCAGCTAACACCCTCCAAGATTCACAACAAACTTCTTCCGGGAACTCATTTCACTTAATTTTAAATAGTATGATTCACTTGTATGTGTTACGGTTTCTTCACAGAAAAAGGATTTGATATCAAACAGTTAATTGAAAGAGTTTCACTTTGAAGATTAGTTAGAATACACGAAGAAAACCCGTTACAAAAATACTTGACTACTGTTAATTCCACCAGAGATTGATGCAAATTGTTCCAATTTATCTTGCGTCAATAGACCCCGTCCCCAGGGGCTTAGCTACCACCGTATCAGGGGTATCAATGATACGGGGCCTCCAAGGTGTGGTGCTCCCAACATATGTAGTATTTTTGATGTTTTTAAACGTTTTATTTATGCGATCCTTTAATTTTTCTGAAGAATTTGGATACAGGGCCCACTCAAGACTGGCTACGCAAGTGCCTCCCTCCCTTTTTTAATAGATAACTTTTTATTTTTAAGTAATTTTTTAAAATTATGTTAAATTTTAAAACAGTGCAGAATTTGGAAAAGGAATATGTACTTTTTTGCGTATTAATTTATTTTCTTCTATATTTTCAAACGGAACAGCAACTTTTTCTTACAAAAAAATTATGCAAATTTTTTAAAAAACCAGCTTGATCAGTATCACCGTTTTGTATATCATTAAACTGGAGATACTTTTTATTTCAATAATCAGTCAAAAGCGATCGAATTCCTCTTTCCTCACTTTGTCCAAAAGGATACACTGTCTCAAAACATGTAAACGAATGAGGTGAAAAATTTCTTTGACACAACAAAGGAAATATTTCTGCTTCCCTAGTTTTATCTCGTACGATTAAGTTGTTTAAACCGCTTCTTTCATTATTGAATATTTAAACTAATTTCGCATGCATTTTTAGAAGTTGAATGAATTTATTAAACTGAATTTTAAATGCATTCTTTGTAACATCGGAAAACAGTTTTCTCTGACCTCAAACTAATTTTTTTTTCCCGCTTAGAACTTCTTAAATTAGGATATTTGATTTCTTATTCATTCGTTTACCTCTTCGCAAACAATTGATTAAATTAGACGAATTTTCCTGCTTTAATAAACAGTTATGTGACCTATTTAACCCTGGTAAAGAGATAAAGACTGAATTATATGCAAATGTTTCTGCCAACGTATTTAAAAATATAATAAACTTTAAGTGAAACCTTAACGTTAAGCCTGATTTGGTTATTTTTAGTGTTCATCGGATGGAGCTATTTGGCGTGTTTTAAATCAATGAAACGGGTTGTAATTTCATTCTTAAATTGTGAAATATCTGACTCATGGGAATTTGGTAAAATTAACCATTGTTAGAGTTAAAAGAAAGGAAAGGTATTATTTTCTGCCCTTTAAAGGTTTAAATTTAACAATGCTCTACAATTGAAGTATTTTTCTTTGTCGTAATGTTGGTATTATTGATATTTGCAGTAGGAACTTCATTGGCCTGATAGTACTAAAATTGAATCTTATATGCATCCAAAGTATTTTTAATTGTGTTTAGGAAATCATACATTTTTATAATAATAATTTTTTTAAGGATTCACATGTATAAATTTCTCTATTTTTTATTTTTTTAAAAAATGTAGTCAAAATAATCAAATTTAATTCCCTTTCTTTTCATTTAATTAGTTGCATGCTTTCATCCTTAGTTAAAAATTATTACATGTTACTTAATATATAACTCATACAAAATATTCTTTATAAATAACTGTGCATGTGCAAATAGAATTTAAACAATTTCAAAAAATAAACAGAGGGATTTCAATAGGCTCATTCATATGACGTCATAGTCACATGACAAATGAAATCACGTTCCAGTCAGTCAGCTCATTAATTCATGTGACGTCATAGTCACATGATAAATGCAATCACGTGTTTCCAGCCAGCCAGTCAGCTCGTAAATTCACGTGACGTCATAGTCACATGACAAACACAATCACGTGTTTCCAGCCAGTCAGCTCATAAATTCATGTGACGTCATAGTCACATGGTAAATGCAATAATGTGTTTCCAGCCAATCAGCTCATAAATTCATGTGACGTCATAGTTACATTATAAATGCAATCACGTGTTTCCAGCCAGTCAAGTCATAAATTCATGTGACGTCATAGTCACATGATAAATGCAATCACGTGTTTCCAGCCAATCAGCTCTGTCGTCTCATTCACTGTTCCCGGCGTTTGATTTTTGCAGAAATTTTCTTTCAAAAAGTACGTATAGTTTAACAATAAGAATGTACATAAACAAACAAAATGCTATATTGACCTTTCTTTTTAAAAAAACAACAACCATGTTATATAATTTTTTTTTTGGTTTGGAAAAACTTTTGAAGGAATCTTAATATTTGGACGTGTATAACCAATTATCAAGTTTGAAACTGCATCTGGATTTTACAAGTACAAGAAGACGCTCAAAGCTCGCTTTGAATTCAGTAGATTCAATACTTGACCGTCACATGCGTCTGAAGACATTTTGAGGCTCTGGGCCCAGAGAAATCTAAAGATTTTTTGAGGCCCTGGGCCCTTATGCAAAAGTAGGCCCTACCTGAAATCTTTAAAGGTAGTATATAGCATGCATTGCCAAATACGTGTTAAAATGGTAATTTTATACAAATAAATGTGCGCAATTCACAATCTCAAAAACCTAGGCACAAACCGGCTCGACCGATGGCCGCATTTCGACTCAATGAGTTGAATGATTGTTTATGGTATTAGACCTAGGCCTACACATGGACAATGGCCCTCTCATAATAATGCAGTCTTACCACTTTTGCCAGTTGACAGGCAGATTGAAATTCCCTGTTTTTTGGAGTGAGTGAGTGAGTGAATATTAACGTCACACTGTTTTAGCAGCACGAGGGCTTTTGGAGACGGTCCGCGTAATTTTGAACCATGGTTAAGTGACGCGGATGACACCTGAGCTGACACCCCCTCTCCTAACTACCACACCACACCAACGGGAGGACGTTTGAGCTCTCGACAGATATAACGTGCATCGCTCCCCTACACGGCGGGTCTTTAGTGGTACTGGGATCGAACTCATGACACGCTAGCCATGATCCGATACCTAGACCACTTGGTGACCGCGGCCACCCTGTTTTTTGGAGAATATGTACGAGAATAATATTGGACCATTAAAACTATCCGGATCATGATCTTATTAAGACAAAGTCGAGAACGAAACGAGGCCCCCTCTTAGGGAGAGGCCCCGTTGACCCATGCCCTAACACGTCCCTGATTATATAATATGCTCTCGTTTGTAAAGCAGGGGTATTATAGAAAAAAAGTACTAACACAATGCATTTTAAATACAAAAGAACAGAGTAAATATATACATTAATATCTGGTGTAGCGTATGAAAATAAATGAACTTTAAAATATGGGTATGTAACTTATAAGTATATCATCATGAGATTGTCATGAAGTAAATAATTCTATAATAAGTAATAAATCATTGGAAGCGTAAAATATATCAGTTGCTTGGTATAAAAGTGTTCAAGATTAAAAAAATGACTGCGAGAGAGAGAGAGGGAAAAATATTTTTTCATTCATGAAGTTTTAGTGCACGGTAAAACTCTAAAGGCAAAGCGACTCTTCTATTAGTTCCAGGTAATTAAGCTTACTGTACGAGAAAAAGAAAATGAAATAAAAATTTTGTGGTTCTTGCTACGACAGCGTATTCTGGAGCTAGGCGTGAAAACAGACTGATGGATTTACGCTAGAAGAGAATGTTTACTTCGTTTTTAAAAATGACACGGATTTATCTCTGAACGTGCCGCCAAATGTTTATTCTTCTACTGGGTGCATTTTTGAAAAATACATAGATTTTTTTTTGTAGGTTTTCTTTTTATTGTATGTTTTTTTTATGTTGTCAAGTAAATGAACAACTAATGCACTTTTTTCATGTTCTTGTATATGACTTTGCTGTACCTTTTTTTTTTTTGAGACTCTTTAGAATTTCAAAGTGGAGTTGATGAATTGCTTTTGTAAAATACTATTTTTCTGTAAAATGAAAAAAAAAATTGAAAATGAAACATTGAGAATTTTGCGTGGATTTTTTGGCAAATAAATCATACTTAAGTTTCAAATCCAGTAACAGTTTATGCTCTTTGTAACAAGGTTATAACTCATTTATACGTATTGACATAAAAAATGGATATTTTTTGTTACTGAATATGGATTTTATTCGAAAACTGGGAGTACAGAGACTGCGAGAGAGGTTTACGATAGCATTTCATTGAATTTTTGAGCTTAAAAGGGAAAGAAAGAAATAAACTTAAATCATTTTCATTTTCTGAGGTGGAAAAATAGATATTCTTTTATAAATGTCTTCAACTACTTACTTTATTAGTTTGTTTCTTTCACGGGTTGTTTTATCTCGTAATATTAATAAATGGTAGTCGGTTCTTGGCTGCAACAGTGGCGTAACGAAGAATACTAAGCTCTTCCCTGCAAAGTCAGGCTTTGCAGGGGAAGAACCCCCTAGAACCCCCTCCCTCCACAATGCGGGGGTATACGTTACGCCACTGGCTGGCAATGCTTAAGTCGAATGATAAGATTTCTCTATAACTCTTTCGTGTAAAATAACAGGCTGCTGTGTGTACGTGAACCCTCTCGCTGCGTAGTTACTTTATCAAAGTAGGTTCACAAAAATTGTGTTTTTTTTTTTTTTGTTACGTATTTCAAATCTACATATTAAATCTACATTTCTGAGTTAAAATATAGAAAAAAAATTAGCAAAAGAGATTTTATTTTAAAATATAGAATTAGATTATACAAATATATGAACGCCTAAAAACGTAAATGTACACATAGAAAGGAACAGCAAGGGTTGCACTGCTAAATAGTCGTAAACAATGCATACCCGTGGAAATCGCGGGTTGCACAAATTTTGCTACATCTACGTTGCCCGTGGAAATCGTGGGATGCGCAGCGAGAGGGTTAAGCAAGTGGCGTAACGTACACCCTCGCGTTGCGGAGGGGAAGGGGGGCAGGATTCTAGGGGGTCCAAAGCCTGAGAGACGTCAAGTTGTAATTCTTTGTAAGATTCGGCTTAGTGCCCAAAACTTGACTTTGCGGGGGGGGGGGGCTAATACTGTCCGTAACGCCACTGCGTTACACTGAATTAACATTAAAACCTTTAAGCGGACGAATTCAAAAATTTGGAGAGGGAGGACCGGACCTTACTCACTTGAATGTGTTTAAAAAATATGATGATCTTTGCCAATAAGCTCGGTTTTGCTTTCTTGTCTTACCATTCAATTGTCTAAGATCAGTGGTGCACAAGGGGGGTGTCCTAGGGGTCCGGACCCCCAACCCTTGAATTTTTGTCGATTGATATATATATATGTATATATAACGTAAAATTTAATTAAGTACTTGCAATAACAATTAATTTTATTAATTAATGCTAATTATTAATTCAATAATTTATTTTTACTGCTTTTTGTTAACAAAGTCGGAAGAATTAATTGGTGTTGTCTTGAAGTATGATACGAGTTAGAGGACTTTCGACCATGGAACCCCCCCTCCCCTCCCATCTTGAAATTTTTTTGTGTGTACGCTACTGACTAAGATAAATGCTTCTTCTCTCTTATATGTAAAGTGAATTAAATTCTTATTCACATTTGTTATACGTATTAAATAAATGTGTGTTCATTACATAACAATTAATATTCTTTATTTGCATACATTAATTTCATATTCGTTATTTTTCAATGCGTAGAGGCTGTATTACATTTTTAGGCAAATATATATATCCATATATGAGAAAAAGGATATTAAAGCAGGTAGTTATATCTAAGGAGGTCGGCCGCGGTGGCCGAGGGGTCTAGGCATCGGAACATGGCTAGAGTGTCATGAGTTCGATCCTAGTACCACTAAAGACCCGCCGTGTAGGGGCGCGATGCACGTTAAATCTGTAGAGAGCTCAAACGTCCTCCCGCTGGTGTGGTGTGTTAGTTAGGAGAGGGGGTGCCAGCTCAGGTGTCGTCCGGGTCACTTGACCATGGTTCAAAATTACGCGGACCGTCGCCAAAAGCCCTCGTGTAGCTGAACAGTGAGACGTTAATATTCACTCACTCACTTCTTTAAAAATTCCTGTATGTGCTACTGCTCGAGTATTAATGTTCCATTCTGATTTGGGTGATTTTTAGAGAATAATATATTTTATAAATTACTTTCTTGTGAACGAGTCAATATACTTTTAAAAATTTCAAAAATAGGGCCTATTTCTGCATAAGGGCCGAGGGCCTCAAAGAGTCTTAAGACGTCCTCGATGGTATCTTTGAGTCAAAGTTCTTGAGCAAAGAATAGAGAGCAATTTTTGAACATGTGGGTTTGCGATCCGATTGTATCTCAGATCATGCTGTGGATCATCGTGATATTCATTTGGGGTTGGAATCTTTGTATGGTAGGATATGGGTGTTTTGAGAGAAAACCACACACGAAAAAAAGTCAGTTGTCTTTTGTTCTATAGTAAGATAGAAGAATGGAGGCTCTTAAATCGATGAATAGCGAGGTCTTTGAAAGATTGCATAGAGGGGCCGATGTGCACTTTTAATTTTTCGCTGATTTAAGCCCTCCCATTGACGCAATATAGTTATAAAGGTTAAAAAGCCACCTTAGAAATCATCGTTGTGTACCTTATATTAAGAAGGCACCTGTGTTCATAATTTTTGGATTCATCGTCATTGGCTCTCGTATTGTCTTTGGTATGATATCTATTGAAACCAACGAAAACCATTCGTGTCTCATCTTTATTTTGCTGATGTTCAAAAATAATATAAATCTACCTGGAATCAATTGTGCAGCCCATGTTATATTAATTAAACAAATAATTTTGTAGATGACTGTCTTTTTTGTGCGTCTGTCGAGGATATAATGAAGAAATAGTAATTTAAAACTAAGGGATATACATTATCCTCCACATCTTATATTTTATTTTTTTTCGTTTTTGTTATATCATTTCTTGTCTAATTATTGCTTTTTTTTTATATAGGAAGCGCATACTCTGCGAGTAGTTTCCCCAGTAACGCTGCAAATGCACAATCATATTCCTCTCAACAGGTAAAAATTCTTTAAATACAGTTAAACTTTAAAAAAAAAACACAATAAATTTTTTAGCTTTTGAAAAAATACATCGCTTAGTGAGTACATATTTATTTTAGTAATATCATTTCTCGTTATTTATATACAAAATATGTATGCATTTTACATGATTAAATTGGTGGATTTTCCACATAAATTAGCACTTCTTAATGTCCAAAAGACAAGTTTTACTATTTAAAGCTTCTTACATATTATTTATTTCTTTCAGGGTGTAGACTACAGCTCTTATGGGGGATACAGCCAGAGTGGTTACCCCTACTATCCCACCCAAGGTTACCCCTACATCCCCCCGACAAACAGCACCTCCCCTCTGGGGTTACCAACTTCAACCAACGTTCCCACCACAGCAACGTATCAGTTGTCTCAGCTCCCACCATGTTCCACAACAGGTAAGGTCCATTTCAATAAAATACGTGAGTGGGATTCAAAACGCGTAATTCAAAGTTGGATTCAGAATTTTGTGTTATAAAAAACAGTTACCGTGAACGTGCCCTATAGCAATTTCATCGGAATTTGAATAATTAATTTTTTTTTTAGAATATTTTTGATTTTATATCCAAGTGTCACAGGGGTATGATCACACGTCCTCAGGGGTTTTAAGAAACACTTTATATATCCTCAGATATTTTCAAGTGTCCTTGGATACATTTGTGCTATATTACGTGAAACATTGATAAATGAGAATTAAGTATTGATACACCGTTTGCAAAGAGTTCAGATTTCTGAAGAACATTCCTTGGGGAGCATTCTTTGGACACTGGTTAATTTTGTGGGTGGATGATTCTAAATCCATAATTCTGTACTTTGTGGTCAGGGTCACGAACTTGCGGCCGACGTTGTCGAGTCATATGTTCGAGTCCTGATGCCCCTAAAGACTCTCCGTGTAGAGGAACTGATGCACGTTAAATCTGTCGTGGTTCAAATTCCTCACGTTGGTGCGGAGAAGTTAGGAGAGTAAAGTGCCAGCACAAATGTTGCCCTCGTCACTTGACTTTAGCTCAAAATTACGAGTCCAATCGCCAAATAATCCTCGCATAGTTTCAAAGTGTGAAGTTACTCTGTGTAAATTGTACACGGCTGATAAAGCAATGAGCTGGTGGATCGTGAATTTAAGTTATCTTCTGAAAGCCTAAATGGGTCGGTTGGAATTTTTGGTACTGAATCCTCATGGTGCAATCTGATTTAACTTTTTATATAGAGAAATGTTTAAGTTTTTGTATAAGTTTATGATGTTGCTATACATACATCCATTAATTAAACAGTTAACGTTCTAAATGTACGTAAGGGTTTAAATTCACCATTTCCATGTAAAGTTTAAAAATTCACCTAAGAGACGAAATATGGAAACATGAAGAAAAATATATTGACTCGTTCACAAAAAAATAATTTATAAAATACATTATTCTCTAAAAGTCACCAAAATCAGAATATAACATTAATACTCGAGCAGTAGCGTACACAGGAATTTGTCAACGTGGGAAGGGGGGGGGTGCCAATGTCCACTATTCTGGTATCATGTACCAATACGCCGCCAACATATTTTGATTTTGTCGGGTTTCGGGAACAAAAAACAGTAAAAAATTAATTATTGAATGAATAATTAGCATTAATTATTAAAATTTATTATATTAATAACAATTAATTTTACGTACTATATATATAAGATTATAATCAATCGAGAAAAGAAATCAAGGGCTTTGGGGGAGGGGGTCCGGACCCGAGGATCCTCTCCCCCCCCTTGTGTGTGCGCCACTGTACTCAAGTGTATTTTTATCGGGAAAAGCGTTCCTATATTCAATACTGCTTAAAGACAGCCTTTAAACTTTTTGTACATCTTAAATGGCAAACAATTTTTCTTAAGTAGTCTATATTTGATTCTCTTTTGCTGGTGTTTTCCTTCTACATAGCAATTCGCATATATATAAAAAACATCACAATAAATTTCCTTTTAAAAACTAAACATGCTCTCAGCAATTAAATGAATTCTCGTAAAACCAAAGCACTGAGTTAATTTTAATATAGATCAAGCTTAGAGAGTTTTATAAAACGATTCTTTTTCCGAATACTTGATGGAAAATGTTATGAAAATATAATTTAAAGCTTTGTATCCTATGAACGTTAAAAAATAACATTTTTTTAATGTTTCTTCCATCAAAATTAGCGTCACTATTTGATCATAGTCAGCGTCAGGTCATCAAATCATTTTCAGCATTTGAAGATATGGTTCCTCCTTCGAATCCGGATGGTAAGGGCGATTTTTTTCAGAAATATCATTCTTCTTCTGTGATGATCCTTTCATTTTATAAAATATAATAGGTAAATTTTGAATGGTGATTTTCTTGTAATTTTTACAGTTGCAGGGCATACAAATTAGTCATCGTAGAGTGGAATTCAAAAGCGTTTTTTAAAATTTGGATTTATAATTCAATAGTAAAATTGTAGGGCAAAAATGTTTTTTTTTTTTTAAAAATAAGAAAATCTGTTTAACTCTTGTATCACTTTCGTATCATGGACGTTTGAACAATATCATATTTTTTAAATATGATTCGAAACGTTTAATGCAGTGATTCCCAAAGGGGTCAATATAGACCCCCAGGGGTCTATGACAACCCTTAAGGGGTCTACGTCAGTGAAAAAATAATTTTGGGGTCCATGAGGTGTAAATGATAGTGACAGCATAAATTTTACCAAGGCAAGGTACATTTCAGCATTTCTTTCCATAATTAAGCTAAAGAAGTATGTATTGGACATCCTGAATTTTTTCAATTTGTCACAGACAATCTTTCAGGACATTTTCACTTACGTTCAACATTTAAATGCCCTTTACTCAGATTTTGAAAATAGGTTTGAGATTGCTTTTTTTACAGTAATAACCACAGAGAGTAAACAATGAACTCATATTGTCACATTGAAATTAAATATGTCATATTACAATAGGAACTGATCAGAATAGGCAATAACGAAGGTCATAAAATAAAGGTTAGAAACAGATATCAGTAGTTTTAGTGGCCTAACGGAGAATATTAGCCCCCCCCCCACTGAAAAGTCAGGTTTTAGGCTCCAAGCTGGATCTTTCAAAGGATTGCAAAACCATAACGTAACATAGGCTTTGGGCCCTTTAGAATCCCCTTAGAATCCTCACTGCTGGGGTGTACGTTACACCATTAAACAGTTTTGGCTTTAAAAAGATATACCTGTTATTTGTTGCAAATTATGGAATATCATGAGAAAGTTTTTAATTGCTTTTCTAGTGAGAGGGAATTTCAGTAACAAAAAAAGAGAGGGAAAGAAAACTGGACACTTACTAACAAAGGAGATTTAAGGTTAAACCTTACTAGATTAAAATTAAGTGTTGAAAATTTGTTATTGAAGCACAAGATTTGTTCCTCTCATTAAAAGCATTTGTTTGTTGTTTAGTTATTTTATGCATTATATTAATTTAAATTTAATTAACATACACTTCTTAAATTTTAAATGCTATACTTCCCTACAGTTAGAAATTTAATTCTTTTAAAGTAAGTAGTAGTAACAGCTATCAAAAAGACATTTAAGTTGATAAATTTGCAAAAATTCAATATTAGGTAAGCAGGGGTCTACCCGAAACCGAAAACCATGACAAGGGGTCTATGAGACAAAGAAGTTTGGGAACCTCTGGTTTAAAGCATAGGTTCCCAAACTTTTTTGTCTCGTAGACCCCTTACCATGTTTTTCGGTTTTGTGTAGACCCCTACTTACCTAATATTTAATTTTTGCAAATTTATCAACTTAAATGTTTTTCGACATCTGCTATAGCACTACTTACTACAAAAGTTTTATGTTTCTAGCTGGAGTTAATTAGTGTGTTTGAAACTTAAGAAACACGTGTGAATTAGTTAATTAAATTTTAATTTAATATATAAAATAATTATTTCATAAAATAACTGAGCAACAAACAAATGCTTTTAATTGGTGGGATAAAACTGGTGCTTCACAATAACACTTTTCTAACATTTGGCATCAATCTTTTCAGGTTTAGTCCTCAATCTCCTCGGTTAGTATAGTCTTTCTTTTTTTTTCTTTCTGTTTTTATTTTGGAGATTGGCAACTATGCTGAAACTCCTCCTCTCTAGGAAAAGCAATTAAAAACTTTAAGATGTTCCATAATTCGAAAAAATAACAGGCATATCTTTTTAAAGCCAAAATTGCTGATATTCGTTTCTAAACTTTTCTTTAAGAACTTCCTTAGGGTTATTAAAATAAGTTCCTTTCGTAATTAGACGTTTCTTTTTTTTTTTAATGTGACAACATGAATTCATTACTTACTGTGATATTACCATGGTCAAAACGTTCTCAAACCTAGTTTCAAAACCTGAGTAAAAGGCATTTAGATGTTGAACATAGGTTAAAACGTCATTTTTCTGGCAGATTGTGACAAATTGAGAAACTGTTAAAATTCACGACATCCAGTTTTATAACCCTTCAGCTTGATTCTGGCAAGAAACACTGAAATGATAGACCCTTTTTTAATAAAATGTATGCTGTCGCCTTGTAATTGCAAATTAACCCCAATAAATTTAGTAAATAAAGCTGTTAAATAGGTAAATATGGTTTACACTTGATTAGATTTTCTATTAAAATTAAAGTCACAATCTGGTTTAGGCTATCGTAAACCCCCATTTATACCTCATAGACCCCCAAATTATTTTTTCACTGCCGTGGACCACTTTGGGAATCACTGGTTTAAAGGAATTAAAATTTCAACCAAATTCCGACGTCGAAATAACAATTCGTTTGGCAACATCTATATCTGAGTAGGCCAAAATGTCTGAAAGCAGTAAGACCCTGAATTCACGTGTGCTACATGTAACATTGTTATTTTACATTATTATTGAACTGTTCATCTAAAACATAGGTTCCAAATATTTTCTTTCTTATAAACCTATGTATTCTGATTTGAAGTATGTGGAGCCTATATATAAGTATATAATATTAATAAATGAAATACTCACTTGTAGGATAGTAGAAATTATAATAATTAGGTTATATAATTTTTAGATGTAATCCAGAATGAAACACCAGAATGGATAAGGCATCATATTCATCCATCCGATTAAAAGCATTTGTTTGTTTCTCAGTTAATTTATGCAACAGTTTTTTTATGTATTATAATTAAACCTTAATTTAATTAATTAACATGTGTGTCTTAAGTTTTAAACACTGTATTTCACTCCAGTTAGAAATTTAAATCTTTTAAAGTTAGTAGCTCTATACTATCTGTCAAAAAGTCATTTAAGTTGATGAATTTGCAAAAATTCAATATTAGGTAAGTAGGGGTCTACCCAAAGCCGAAAGACATCGCAAGGGACAGAGGCGGATTAAGGTAGTTGAAGGCCCCTGGCGGTAAAAGGTTTGAGGCCCGCGGGCTTAAGAGTCGAAAAACTAAAATAGTGAACAGAGTCGCTTACTTTAAATTCTCAAAATAAAATGTACTGCTATAATAAAACTCATCGGCTAAAGAAAATCATAACTATATATAAGAAAAATTAAAAACCTTACTTAAGAGCTTACAGTTTTGCTATACAGTTTGATATCTCTTTGGCAAATTCATCAATTATTTTTACCATATTTATTTTGTCCAAAACATTTTATTATGTATATAATATGGCCATGTTGTTTCAATTTGTCTTTTCTCCCATAGTACTTCTTAACTTATTTTTATCACGTTTTAAAACTAAAAATGATCATTCACCTGAGGCATTCGATATCGTTAAAAATATTTTCAAAAGTTTTTCTACATTAGGATTTCTTTTGCATGCCGATACATTTCTAGCGGGGGTTTCATTGTATCTTTGTTTTCTTTTCAATTTCTTGATCCAAGGTGGCGTGGTTGGTTTGTCGCTGGCCTTTTGCACTCATCAAGCGTGGGGCCCCTACCAGCGCTGGGGGCCCCTCGCGGCTGCCAGGTCCGACACCCGCTTAATCCGCCACTGGCAAGGGGTCTATGAGGCAAAAAGTGAAATTACAAAATTATTTGATGAAACACAGAAGTCTAATACATTTTATGTCACTGTATAGAAAAAGGACGAGAGCGTAATACAGCAGAGCATTCAACTTGGAGTACCTAAAATAACTATCTCCAGAGGCATTTACCATCAATTTCTTTAAATGATTTATGAAGTGTAAAAAAGGCGCGAACAGCCAGACTCTTAACACTCTCTAAATAAAAACTTTCAGAAGTACGTTTTATTGGTGAAAAGGGGCGGACATTTTTAGGGGTGATGAACGTGGTGGTGTGGAATACGAATGACAGTACTTCCCGTTCCTTGCCAAGAATTTAGTCGTATATTCTGACAATGAAGAAGATGGAGTACAAGGTAGTTCCAAAATCAACATAATTTACAAAAAAGATTAAGATTTTTAAATTGTAAATAATTCGCTTTTATTTTCAATTTCTGGTGATAAATTGAGATGTACTTTTAAAACCATGTTAGGTGGTGGGGGGGGGGGTGAAAAAACTGAAGTCATAGTAAAATTCTATACTGAAAAATTTTTGACAGTCAGTCATTCGAATGCATTTCAAACTATACTGAGTAATGGAAACTATTTCTTGTTAAATCTAATGATTTTTCCAAGTCTCAATCATGAAGAGTTTAAGTCTGTTTTCGCCATATGCATAAGAGCGTGAACTTAAGGTATCCGACTGGTTGCGACAACTTTTTTTTTTAAAAAAAAAAGGAGATATGGGGATTTTTTTGTTATTTTTAGATTTGTTTAGTGCATTTTAAGAAAAATGTGCCAAAATTAAGAAGAGAAAAAGAAATTATTATTACTAAAATGGGAAAAAATAGTATAAACGCGGCCAAATCTGCACCAAAGCTTTAAGAACAAATTTTCGATTTTTTCAATCTAATGTGTTGCTATATTATTCAATTTGGAAATGACCTTCAGGATAAGAGATATTTTCTTTTTTACAAAAACTAGAGCACTTTATCTCGGTTACTATATGAAAATGCTTAAAAAGACAGGGATTATATTCACATAAGGGGCTGCAAATTTTGTAATAAAACAGTGATTGATAAATCTGAAAGTTAAAACAATTCTACTATTATACAGAACTTACAGAAAAAAATTCAGTTAATTATGTTCAAAACTTTTTTAGCAATCGCTGACCCCGTTTGATTATTTTCAAAAAATCCCATTTCGCGTAAAACGCGTTTTAAAGTATGACATCTTGCTGAAAGTAATGGCATTTGCTTTTACTAAAACACTTGTAGTTTTTGTTCTAGGAAACGGAAAATGATAAACTTGGTATATTTATAAAGCTAATAAGAGGACCCATAAAATAAAATCATAAAATAAACGTCAATTTTTGGCAAAATTCTCAGTTTTAGAGTAGTCGGATACCTTAACGCGGAGCACGTTTTCGGACAAAAAAAAATGCTTCCATTTTTATGAAAAATTGTACCATTGTAACTCATGAATTTGTTTATAATATAGTGTTTTTAAAATTTCAAAATATTTCATAAATAATTAGTTTTTCCGTCTAAGATGTAAAGGAATAGCTCATTCAGCATTATGGTATTGGAGAAAAAATGTGAAACACATTTTATAGAAGAAAAAATGTATCAACTCCGACAAAAGTAAGTAATGTGATAAAATAAAAATATATTCTCTACTGGACAATTAAAGCCAGAATATAATATTATGTTTGCGTACTTTTATATCTAAAAAAATATTCCGAATTTGGGGGTCCTATTCTTTCAACATTAGCAGAAAACAGCCTTAAGTAATTATGTATAAGGTTCAGTAGTGTGCAATTCTGATGAGTTGTATGTAGCTAAAAATATTGAAATCCTGTGCCACATCATTTCAAAATGCAAAAATTCATAATGTAATAAGACTTATCTTCATTTCTTGCATTGATAGTTTTTGAAATGAACGCAAGTAGAATTAATAATCACAACATGTGTAGAAAGTAGAAGAAAAAAAGGAACTAATAATTTATTTTCGATATAACATTTGCATTTTCTGGAAAAAGGTATTGTTTGAACTTTATAATATTTATACTCATTGTTTATCTTTTTTAATACAGATGTTTCACAATATGTCTTGGACAACCATCATCCAACATCCCCAGTGAAACTTGAAACCACCAACGGTACAAGAGAACCGATCATTAAAAAAGGTATCTGTTCATACATAAAATGTAAATTAAAGCCTGCAATTTTAAGTTAAAATAGATTATTAGGAAAGTAATAATTATGCTCATGTATTAATCAGCTTTTGATTATTAAAAAGAAATATTTACCCCAAATAATGTTAAAATTCTATTATTATATATTGTGGTAATATAGAAAATTTACATATTTTCTTGTTGCAAAAGTTATTGATTTTTTGCATGAATTATATTTAAAAATATTTCCATTACAATTTCAATATAAATGCAGTTATTGGTAAATGGCCTTTTTTGATTTTTTTTTTCAGATCTTGTTGTAGAAAACATCTTTTAATCTGTTTAATTAACAATTTATGCTAAGGTGTCTTTAAATAATCTTATTGAAATCTTAAAAATTGAAGTTTATTAGCAAAACATCGTAAGGATTTGATTGAATGAAATTTATAATGCTTTTTAAGATAAATTAATTTGCAATTTATATAAATAAATAAATAGTTCTATTGAAATTTGCATTAGTTAGTTATTTTAGTTATTGCAAAGTTAAAATGAGTTTTTTTACAATATCCATATTAAATTGCGATTTTTTTTCTTGGGGTGAAATCAGCTTTTTTATTATGTTTCGTTTCATTTTAATTGTGAAATTTTATAATTGGATTGTTTCAGGCGGCAAATCTGGGAAGGGAAGAGGTCGGAGACTAAACAACCCCAGTCCGGATCCGGAAAACAATCTGGAAAGGGTGTTCGTTTGGGATTTGGATGAAACCATCATCATATTCCACTCTCTCCTCACAGGTTCCTTCGCTACAAGATACGGAAAGGTAAGTGGGGCCAGTGAACTTTTTTCCAATACTTTTTTCTACAGATATTGCAGTTCTGATATATCTACAAATACTCAATGAATCTTCCGAGTCAAAATTAAAGTTTTAGTATCGAAAACTATTATAATGTAATGCTATTCCGCTAATTTTCAGTTACTATAAACTTCTGATTCCAATTTTCTTTAGTACTTAAAAATGTTCTAATTCTTCATGATATTGTAATCGATACAGCATGTATATTCAATGTAATTGCTATTGGTAAAAATTATATTTACGACCAAAAATATTTTAATTCTTTAATAAATCAATATATTAAGCTTCCCTTTCTTTATTTAAAGTATACTGGCAATGATGGTGCGTGGTCAAAAATATGAATATAAAATTAAAGTTTTTAAAAGCAAGATGAATGTAAGTTTATTAAATATAATTTTTGGTCAAATGCTCTATTTGAAATGTATACATACCGGTGCGACAAAAATACCTATCAACCTATCCGGAAGATGATGTTAAAAATATTTCTCTCGGACCAAACCCACCTCGTAAAAGAGGTATGTGCAGTGGCGTAATGGAGACTATAAGGCCCCCCCCCTGCAAAGTCAGGTTTGGGGCCCAAGCCGAATCGTACAATGAATACGTTGTTGGCCTCCGTCAGGCTTTGGGCTTCCTAGAATCTTGCTTCTCCATTGGGTATATGTATGCTACTGCATAGCATTATTGTAATTTAATATGTCTGTGGAACAATATATATAAAGCTTCCTAAAAATGTTATGTTTGCATCCAGAATTAACGATAATAACTATGAATGCACCTTACCTGATCAGTATTTCTAAAGCCTTCCTACGCATACCTTTGGTCATCTTAAGTGCAATGTACGCAACAAAAAAAAAAATACCTGTAGAACAAATAAATGCATATAATTTTCAAATACAGTCGACTCTCGATAATTAGAAGTTGAAGGGACCAATGAAAAACTTTGAATTATCAAGAGGGTAGGAAAAAACTCCCACAATACACAAAGAGAAATTCTTTTCTAACACATTTAAATTTGAAACTATGTAATAAAACGACAACTGTGTAATACGTATAAAATTATATTAAAGTACTTTTAAAAATAAATATTATACTGTATAGATATCAAACAGAAATTAAAATTCCTGTATTAAAAGAATTTATTTATTTATGTATTTAAATAATACATACTGTACATATAAATTTTTTGACGAAAGACCTGTTATCTTTTTTTTTGTTTTATGGCATTCATAATTTTACTTTGTCAATAGATTTTTCTAGAATAAATGACGCTTGAAAAACATGATTAACATGCTTTTGAAGGAAAAAACTTGCGTAGTTCGTTTAATGACACTTTAGCTTCTGTCAGAGTTATTGGAGTCAACTCCGATGGTCATCAAAGGGGCTAAGTTACAGGGGAGACAAGCAGAGACAATACAACACTAAACATGTAAGCTCCAACCTGTTTGCTACAGGACTCTACATGATAGTGAGTGTTTGAATTGCCGAGAGTTTTATTACATCACTTCGAATTATCACGTGTTGTAGTCTGGTCAGCCACAGATTTTACTTCGAAATATGAGTGTACCAAAACGTATTGTTTTAGTTCGAAATATCAAGAGTTTTTCTAGGGATTGAGCATATACTTCGAATTAGTGAGAGGTTCGTATTATCGAAGGTTTCAATTAGCGAGAATCGACTGTATCTGATTTTGGTACATTAGATTTCCGTTTCTATCCAAGGAGTACGATGGTAACATTTTGAGAACTGTTGATAGAAATCATTCTGTAAAATGTGCTGATGATTTTCTAGCAATATGATTTAACTATTTAAAAGACATATAGTTAAATAACAGCCGAAAATTTCAATTGCTGATTTTTCCCACGACTGCTTACAGTAATACAGGAAATGAGAAATGGGGAATGACTGGAAACGAAAGTCTTCAACAAACATCTTTGCAGGCAACTAATGTCTGAAAATCCCTACAATGTCCCTGCATCCCCATTAGATGCTGGATATAGTCATCTTCAACGTCGAGGAATTTCGGAATAGCCCATGATCTTGAATAATGCTGCTACAAATCACGAGAAACGGTGAGATGTGAAGGGAGGGAAAAAAAAGATTCCAACTGCTAAATTTACGTCCTCTCATTGCTTAGATTTACGTCTAACAGAGATCAAGCCAAAGAGACAGTTTGGATGGTGAAGGTCCCGGTACGAACAAAACGGCTCCTTGTTCTCTGTGCGGCTACCGACGACGGGCAAACGCGAGAGATTACCACTTTGCCCAGGGCAAGTTTCCCTCTTTCTGTGAATGAGAACAGTCGAGGCTTTGTCTAAGTCTCGTGAAAGAGGTAGTAAAGAAAAAGGGAGGGAAAAAAATTGAATCATTTTAGTTGGATAAGGGAGGGAATTGCGCTCTTCATATTCTGCGCTTAATACTTTTTTTTGTCCCGAACTTCTTTTCTGCATCTTTTTTTTTAATTATAATATTGTCGTTCAAGTTTTTATTCTTGTTGACCGTGATTTTTGAAGGAAAAAAAGTTAAATGAAGTTGTTTGTTCGGTGTTTATTTAATAGCTTGTAGCAAGGTTGCGAACTCTTTTTTTTTTCTTTCCCTTCCAAGTGTTGTTTTATTTAGAACTTGATTAAGTGATAACAGGCGTAAATTTAATATCATAATTTGATGGAGTTTTTTTTAAAAAAAATTATGAGGATGAAAATTTTATTTCTGTTCAGTGGGGAATTTTTTTTTTTTCATTATAATATTTTATTAAGTCAGAAATTCCTCATACTCGGTAAAGAATTCTACTCGACTTTGTTATTTGCTGAAATATTATTTGCGACAAAAATGAGTGCGACCGTGGGAGCTTATTGGACAAAATCGCCAGCTCATGGTTTATTAATGTCGCCCTCATGAGTTACACTGGGGCTATTGACGTAGGACCTAGGGATTTTCGAACTCATAGCAGCATCTACTATGAGCTTAAGACTCTTTGAGGCCCTGGGCCCCTAAGCAAAAGTAGGCCCCATCTGAGACCTTAAAAGTAGACAGTATACAGACAGAATGCATTGTCAATTACTCGTTCAAACGGTAATTTGAAACAAATAAATGTGCATGAATCACAATCTCAAAAGCCTAGGCACAAACTGGCTCGACCGATGGCCACATTTCGACTAAATTAGTTAAATAATTGTTTATGGTATTAGGCCTAGGCAGTAGTGCACACTGCAATTTTTCAAGGGGGGGGGATCCAGGGTCCAAAGTCCACCATTCTCATATCATGCTCCAGTACACCGCCTAACATTTTTTTTTAATTTAGTCAATTTTCGGGAACAAAAAATAGTAAAAAATTAATTATTGAATAAATAATTATTAACTTAAAAATTTAATTATTAATAACAAATATTTAATTAAATTTTACATACTATATACATAAGATTATATGATCAATCCAAAAAAATTCCAGGGTTATGGGAAGGTGGGTGTCCGGACATAAGGACCCAGCGCTTGTGTGCGCCACTGGGCCTAGGCTTTGGCATTGGACAACGGTCATCACATAATAATACAGTCCTACCACTTTTGTTAGATGGCATGCAGTTTTAAAATCCCCTGGTTTTTGGAGAATATGTACGGGAATAATACCTGACCCATTATAATTATCCGGATCATGATCTTATTAAGACAGAGTTGAGTGCGAAACCAGGCTCCCTTCGAGGACAAAGCCCTGGGGCCGGGCCCAGTTGGCCCATGCCTTAAGACGTCCCTGCACAGCAGCCGTGATCTTTGTCGAATCGTGCATTCGAGTTTTGATGGCACTAAAAATGTGTCGTGTAGAGGAGTTAATGTACATGTGTAGTTTAATATAGTTGGGAAAATTTGGTGAATGGCTGCCAGCTCTGGTATCGTTCAGAATTACGAGGTCTTTTGCCAGTATCGTTCGTGTTGCCTCTAAGTGTATTGGTAGTCCATAAACCTACTCCCTCACGTACACATGTCGTCGCCATACTTTAGATAGATCAGGCTCATATTGTCTCATTGGTCTCTCTCGTCATACGTGGCCACGTTAGCTTTGTGGTCCTGGTCATGAACTCGTGGCCGGCATTGTGGAATCGCGGGTTCAAATCCTGATACCACTGAAGACCACCTCGTAGAGGGCTGATGCATGTAAAATCTATTGTGGCTCAAAGTACTGATGTTGGTGGGGGAGAGGAATTTAGAAGAGTAGGGTACCGACTCAGGTGTCGTCTTCGTCACTTGACGTTACTCAAAATAATGAGGTGCATCCCGAGTAGCCCTCGTGTTTCTTTAAGTGCGACGTTTATAAACATTCATCCCTGTTTATACTTTTAAGTCAACGAGTAACCATTGCAAAATTAACCATTTTAAAATAATCTATTTTTAATTTGTTTATTCACGTTTAAGTTAAATCCAAGTTAATCACGTGTTAAATCCAAGTTTAAGTCGTGTTATTCACGATTCACGTCCGGGTCACCACTTTGGCTAGATGGTATGGGTTGGTGAAAGATATTAGATATCAATGATGCGTGTTCAGAATATTGTTGCTTTGGTTAAAACGATGTTCCAAAATCATAAACGAGTAAATAAATTTTAATTTTGCTTGCTATTAGATAAAACGTATGAGCTACATAGTAACACCATGCTCTTCAGAAAGGTAAGCAATATTGAATTATAACAAGTGTTGCCAAACGACAACAGAGAAATTAAGAGTTAAATTAGTTCTTTTCAGTTCATGCAGCCACAGACTTATCTAACAGCAATCGATGAAATGTGTACACGAAAAAGTAACCTGAGTTTTTTTTAAAACTAAACAATGTTCAGATGTTAATCTACATATCAAAATAATGGCAGGATTAGACTTTTTTTCATGCGTTTTGCTTCCTAAAGTTTAACTGAAAGTAATACTTGTAAGAAACAGTTTATAGTGTATATATCGCCCTTTCGTATGCACTTCTAAGTCTTTTAAGGGGGTTACTTCACGAAAATCAGTGCAAAAATTTAATTTTTATTGGAAAATACATACTATGACTTCTGCTTTTCTAATATAATTTCAATTTTTACTCTTACTAAATTAAAATTATTTAAGCAACCCAAAATATGATGCTAGTATGCATTACGGAGATGTAAAAGTGTTTACTTTAAATTCCTGGAAGTGTAAATCTTAACACAAAAGAAATATTTTTTAAAATTCTAGTCATCTTATTGCTTTAACACTTTTAACACATTAATACTATGAGTGTAAATATTTAAAGGAGAGATTTGGTCATAAAAGTTAATAAAAAAATGTACATGAATTGTTTTGTTTTGTTTTGTTTAGAAGCTTTTTTTATTGTTTTACTCTCCTCGTATAAATTTTTAAAAAATACTCAAAATTTTTAAAAATGCTCTCATTAAAATTATAATAATGCGCATATAAATTGACGATTGTGCCACCAGTTGATTTTTTAAAAATATTCCTTAAAAGTTTTTTTTATAACATTATGGAGATGAGAAAAATGCAACAGATCCCCTTGAAGATTGAAGAGTCATGGTGCATTTTTGTACATCACTATTGTTACAAATATTGATATACACCGGAAATGTCAAGTTTGGTTTTTTCCTGGGTCTAAACAAGTATCCAAATTTACGTGACGGAATGGAAGGGGAGGTTTTTAAAGACCCACGAGATATTTTTAAAACTGTAGGAATGGCTTAGTTATCGCCTCAAAACAGTTTCACGTCTGAAAAGTACTTTATTCAAGTCTTGACTGCTAAACACAACCGTACTTTGTTCTTAAACAGCCTCTACTTGAGAGTCACAAGCGGTCGTGCCTTTCCACTTGATTGAAATCCAAGTTTAAGTCGTGTTAAGTTTGTAGTTCTTACCAGAATATTGTAATAAGTTATTCTCACCTTTTCACAAATATATCCTGTGTCGTAAATGATGTAATTACAGGACATCTTCATGACGCCTACTGAAGCTTTGCGTAAATTTGGATCCGTTCCAGCTATTATTCTATTATTCTGAAGCTGTTTTAAGTTTTATTTTGAAAAATTCTTGGTTTAGATGTATCCAACTCTTTAAATAACTCTGCAGAAGAGAGGGGAGTGTTTTAGTAAATAAAGGTTGCCTAGTACTAATAAGTTTGCATTTAAGGTATCCAACTACTTGTGACAACTTTAAAAAAAAATGGAGATATAGAGATTTTTTTGTTGTTTTTAGATTTGTTTAGTACATTTTAAGAAAATTATGCTAAAATTAAGTAGAGAAAAGAAATTATTATTACTAAAATGGGAAAAAATGGGTAAAAATTTACAAAAAATAACATAAGCGCGGCCCATTTTGTACCAAAAGTTAATGCACAAATTTTCAATTCTAATGGGTTGCTATGTTATTCATTTTTGAAATGACCTTCAGGATCAGAGATATTTTAATTTTTATAAAAACTAGAGCCCTTTATCTTAGTTATTAGATGAAATTGCTTAAAAAACAGTGATTATATTAACATTAGGGACTGTAAATTTTGTAATAAAACAGTGATTGATAAATCTGAAGGTTAAAACACTTCTACTAGTATACGGAACATAAACAAAAATCAAAACTTTTTTAGCAATCGCTCTGGCCCTGTTTGAGCCTTAAAAAAACACATTTCAAGTAAAACACATTTTAAAGTATGACATTTTGCTTAAAGTAATGACATCTGCTTTTATACTAAAACACATGTGGTTTTTGTTCTGATGAAAGGAAAATAATAAGCTTGGTATTTTTATAAAGTTATTAAGATGAACTAAAAATAAAATTATTAAAAAATTGTCAATTTTTAGCAAAATTTACAATTTTAGGGTAGTCGGACACTTTAAGTGCCATATATTTTTAAGTTTTAGAAACCCAGTTTTCCACAAACTCATTCCTAGGGGCTTTTTTTTTATCTGGAATAATTCATACATAATGTCGAAAATCATTTAAGTCACACTTACTGAATTTTGCTAAGAAAAATCGCATCATTCTTTTGTGCTGCATCATGATGCACTTGTAGCTAATGGTATTAGTGTTTTTGTTATGAAAATTTTTGAAAATTGTATAAAATTTATGATTTTTTTGAAAATGGCACTTTAATTTATGAAAATTATTCGAAGTATGCTTGGCCAGCAAATTTTTAAATTATTCCTTTTAAACATTTACGCAATTTAAAATGTATTAATAATTGAATATATAGGATTAAAATGTGTACATATTTTTATTTTTATTTTTGGATATTATTATAAATTGACTTTTGCTTTTATGTTTCACTGTTATGCATAATGGCGTAACGCAGAGTGTTATCTGTTGGAGCCAGACGTCCTCGTTTAAAGGAATTTATTATTAAATTTTTACGAAAAAATAGAATTTTTTTTTATGCATTAAAACTATTAGCTTGTTTTTGGAATTCTCTTCACATACAGTTAACTTCCCCCTTTTTACTGAACAAGCCACGGAATGTCATATTTTTTAATTTATAGTTTAGAAAATATTTGCCTAAAAATGTTGACTTAAGAAATTATTTATATCTTATTTTTACATGATGTGATTAATTACATATAAATTTTTAAAGTGTTCAAAGTTTAAGCAAAGGAAGTCATTTTTGAGTATATAGCTAGAAAATAGTAGAAAAATGTTTTTTTGCATTAGTACAAAGGAAAGACAACTTAAAGTAATGTGTATGAAAATATTAGGAGGATGACACGCAAATTGCATGGCACCAGCCCGCGCGATATCAGGCAACTTCAAAAGGAGGTGAGATGCATTTCCAGATATGCACTATAAAGCAGTGATATCATATATGCAGGGACATCTTAAGGCATTGGTCAACTAGGCCCTCGTCTCGTTCTCGATTCAGTGTTAATAAGATCATGATTCGAATAATTTCAACGGTCAAATGTTATTTCCAGTTGTATTCTCCGAAAAACAGGGAATTTCAGACATTATGTCAACTGGCTACATGTGATGACCATCGTCCATGTATAAGCCTAAGCCTACCACCTCATACCATCATTACTCATTTAATCAAAATGCGGCAGTTGGTCGAGCCGATTTATACGATTATAAGTAATACACTTTTATTTGTTTCGGGGTATTGTTTGTACGAGTATTTGGCAAAGTATGCTATATACTTTTATGGGTCATAAGACGTCCCTGCATATATGCAGTATAACTACAAGAAAAACCATCAGGAGTCTTTAATGCGTGATAGAACGTTCGGCAATCTTGAGCATTGGCGTAGTTTTAATGAGCGTTGCCTAAGAGCTTGCAATTGATATTTGTGTTGAATTATGAGCTTGAGATCCTTCCAAATATCAGGTATAACTGTAAGAAAGGCTCTTGGTGCTCAATCAAGCGAAACAAAGAATTGTTGACAGATATATCATTAATTAGGCTGGTGAAGAAAGATCGAAACGATGCAAAAGGCAACATTATTTAGCAACTGGGTACTGTAACCTTAAGGTCTGTTTATTGTGGCTAGACGCTTTCATGAAGAGCTCGCCGTCCTGAACTTCAGTGCTACCGTTTATAGTGGTGTAATGAACACAAGGCTGGGCATCTAACCATTTGAGTCGCATTCTCTTTACCGATTTCTTCAGTATGATAAAGCACTCTCGACGACATTTGATATGGAACGAGGTGGAAAGATGTTTTCTTTTCCTTAACATTAGGGATAGAGAATTCCAAGATGGTCCTGGCGCGTACTTGTGAGGAAAAAGCACGATGTGAACAGACGGACAGAGATCCACTTTTTCAACAGAGGTTCACTTAGTGGAAATCATTACAGTGATGAAGTTATCTTTCCCCACGTATTTCTGTTACGAGGTGCCATTGATCCAGAATTTGTTTTTATGAACAATAATGCATGCTACACACACACACACAAATAACATGCTGTCTTACAGCTTCGAAAAGGTGAAGACATCTACAAAATAGGTCGACCAGTGTGCTCATCTGATTTAAATCCCCTTGAATGTGTATGGGGTACTTTAGGGAGGCATGATCGTTTCTCCAGGTAGCACCAAACAACTGACATAGATGCAAATTGAGGAATGAGACTTCTATTTTAAGAACTGAATAATCTTGTGATGAGTATAAACAGGACTGTTCCATGCAACCATTGTAGCTAAGATCACATCCATTACTCTGGAACTTTATACTTATAGTGCTCTACAGTGGCACACAGGAATTTTTCAAGAGGAGGGTCCAGGGTCGAAAGTCCACAATCCTCGTATCATGCTCCAATACACCCCCTCCCTTAAATTCTTTTGATTATGTCGATTTTAGCAAACAAAAAACTTTAAAAAAATTAATTAATGGATAAATAATCAGCATTATTTGATAAAATTAATTATTAATGACAAATACTTGATTAAATTGCATGGAGTATATACGAAGGATTATAATCAATCGAAAAAAAATCAAGGGCTAGGGGGAAGGGTGTCCGGACCCGCTCTCCCCCCTTATATGCGCCACTGGTGTTCTGTCATTAAAATCTTTTTCTGCATTTTTATATGTCCTATGTATTATTATTATTATGTGCTTCTATACTTTTCTAATGTAGCACATGGAGCCTCTGTAGTATGAATTTTGTGTCTCCTAATTCACTTTTTACTATGATTCAGAAATGTTGCTTCAGTTTTGCACTTGTGTAATTTAACATTATTATACCATAGAGATGCTAAATTGATACAAATATTTTTTATATTCGTAACATTTTCAATTTATGACACAAATCAATGATATTAAATTGATTATATCTGTGATAAATTCACATTAAATTATAACCATTACAAAATCAGTCAATGGAATGGGGTGAAAATAAAATAATTTTCTGGCTGCATCAGTACTTATACAATTATTCTACAAGAGGAGCTTTGCAATTCTAATAAATCTGAGGGCAAAAAAATAGGAAGGGGAAAACAAAAACAAGTCCTATCTCTCTCCTTTGTCTTTTACAAAAATTTATTTAAAGTACTTTACAGAATAATGAAACATTTTCGACATAAAAGAGCATAAAAAAATAATTATAAAAACTTCCCATAAATAAAAAAAAAAGGATCTCAACTCAATAAACGAAACATTATTAATTTAACTCACATTCCTTGTTTAAAATTTAATCAAGCACGCAATCGAATGCAGATCTCTCTGAACACAATTAAAAAGAGTTTTCCCGTTAAATGGAATTAATGTCCTTACAAACTTGGAATATAATGGGGGAAAAAATCACACTTTCATACTGAAAAAAAAAACAACCCCATGAGATAATGAAAAAAAGACGGAAGAAAAAAATAAGTAAATACAAGTATCCCAACCACTCGTTATGCAATAAAAATAATGCATCCCAATTCCTTTTTTACGACCCTTCTCCCGTTAAATGAAATAATAAAAAATAAAAAGAGAGGAGGGACCAGAGAGAAAATTAAATCAGAAATTGCTGAGGAGCAGTGATCGTCGTCGATGGTTTGACTTCTAATAAGCGAGGGACTGAAGGCGGGACCAAGTGCATTGCTGCTTTTAACGAATCATAATTGAAAGGATCTAAGCGTTGTGTTTATTACAGGTCCTCCAAAGACTTCCTTTTACCGCTCAGCCCCCAAAGGGACCGGGTATTAATTGAAATTTTGAAATTACAGGACTTTAGTGCTTAGTTGTATATGGCTGTCTTCTTTTAATGTTAAGGAACATAGTACGGTTTACGTAAAAATTTTTAATTTAAAAATTTTCATAATTTTTTTGGTTGCCTCCTATGTGTGTATACTATGTAAAACAGATTTTGTGTTCAAAATTTCATAAAAAGCCAGCTATTTAATTTTTTAAAGAAAAAACTTTAAAATTTGTGAACTGTTTTTAAAATGCTTCTCCTCCTACACAAATTTACGTACATGCATAAAATTTGATTTACAAGTACGTCAAGTACTTGTAAATCAAAACTATGTATAACAAAAGTTGGTATGGGTTTTGCGATAGCATGATTAGTATTCGTACAATACTACTTTTTATGAATGCTTATTGAAAATTCCTTTAAAAAAAAACAAATTCAGAGTTCAATTATTTTTAAAAAAATAAGTATTGCTTTGATTCAAAAATGCATACCAACTTTTGTTACATGTGCTATTAGCAATAGGTAAAAAAAATCAAAGCATTAAGGCACAATAGAAAAAAAGCCTTAGCATTTTAGATGAAGACAAACTAGTTATTTTGTCTTATATTGAGATAAGTAAGGTTCAAGTTTTGATTTGCCATAGGGATGTGAGTAAAAACGAACGTAAAAGGTATCATAATTCTGCGTTTTTAAGTTTAGAGCTTTCAAATTTTGTGAGGTTATAGAAAAGTATATAAAGAATAATTTAGGCTAAAAATATAATATTTGATTTTTTGACCGATTTTTGTCAATTTAATCGTACTGAGTCCCCTTTAAATAATAAGACTCAAATTTGGAATATTTTTTTTCAAATATAAAAGCACTAAAACATTTATGTTACTTTCTGTCTTTGCTATTCTATAGATAACAGTATATTTTATGGTATTTCTCATTTTTATTCGAATTGACTCATTTTTTTCTGGTATAAAATGAGCTTCGCATTTTTTTTGTTGACATAATGCTAAATGATCTATCCCTTTACATGTTAAAAAAGAAAAATGAATTACCGTAAAATTCAGCGTATAACGCGCACTTGTAACACAAAAAATTGGATGAAATTTATGGGTGGGCGTTACAAGCCTGGTATAAAAATGATTGCTTTAAAAATTAAAAAATACGAGCATAAAAAAAAATAGGTTTTTACATATATCGAAATATTGTTTATTTAAAAGAAATGACATTCTTTATGAATTTAAATGGTTTTAGTTCTAGAAGTATACTATTTCTTTAAAATCTTGGGAATAATAAATGACTTCAAAACATAAGAGCATTACACACTTACACTTCAAGTTTTTTCGTAAAAAAAAGCGTGTTATACGGCGAATATACCTTAAAATTAAAAAATGCAACAAGAAAGTATAGGTGCGCGTTATACGCCGAATTTTACGGTATTTATGGAACATTTCGAAATTTTTAGACAAACAAAACTATGTTACTATGTTACAAACAAAAATATGAGTTATAATGTTACAACTTTTCATGAAAATCGAAGCATTTTTCTGTCTGAAAATGTACTCCGCGTTTCGTTCAGGTTCGCTTACATTTAGTGAAGAGAAGCTTAAGGCTATTATTTATTTCAAGGATTACACAAAGTTGTAAGAATTCATTATATATATGTGAAATGGTATTATTATTAAAGATAGGAATGGGAAATTTTTGAGCTGGTTATGTTTTGGTTTAAAAATAATCAAGAAAAGAGAGAGAGGCTAGTTATGGAACTTACACATTTGTATAATTAAATTTTATTTTGATTCTAATGACTTTTGAACGGTAAAAATATTTTCCTAGTTGAGAAATATGTGAATATTCTTACAATGATACGGTAACATTGTAAGCATCTAATTTAAAGGCTGTTAATGGCGGTATCAAAAAGTTTTGATGAGGGTTAAAACCCTACTCTGGGTGTTTTTATTTTCAGAGACCATTGGATGTGTGTGTTGCAGCATCTTCTCTTTTATATAAATGTAATAGAACACAGTTAATTATATATGTTCATGCTCAAGGTAACGAAAACAAAAATGGTTATGTTATACATTTTGATTTTAAATTAAATGTATGATTAAAAATCGAAGTGTTACTTGTTATTAAAATCCCTAATTGAAGTTAAGCACACAATTCCGTGTTATGGTAATTACTTTCAATGTAATTAGTAGTTTTCTCTTGCAATTTTTCATGCTATAAATACATGTTTAAACAGGGACGTCTTAAGGCATGACCCATGACCTCGTTTTGTTTTTGACTCTGCCTTAATAAGATCATGATCCAGATAATTTTAGTGGTCAAACATTATTCCCGTACATACTCTCCGAAAAACAGAGAATTTCAAACTGCATGTCAACTTGCAAATGTGGTAAGACTATCTTATTATCTGATGACCATTGTCCATGTCTAGGCCTAATACCATAAACAATCATTCAACTTACTGAGTCGAAATGCGGCCATTGGTCGAGCCGTTTTGTGCCTAAATTTTGTGATTGTGAGTGGTGCACATTTATTTGTTTCAAATGACCGTTTGAACGAGTAATTGACAATGCATGCTATATACTGTTTACCTTTAAAGATCCTCAGGTTGGGCCTACTTCTTTATAGGGGTCCAGGGCCTCAAAGAGTCTTAAGACGTCCCTGTGCTTAAAGACCTTGGGGTTGTGTAAAGGTGAGCTCTCATTCTGAGAGAGAGGTGCATAAATTGAAAAATTAAGAATCCTTGATCTACAGCAAGTTTTTCTTAGCCGCCCATCCGGTATAGTGGTTAGTGACTCTGACTGCGGTGCCGTAGAGCCTGGGTTAGAATCCCGGATAAGGCATGGATGTTTGTGTTGTAATCCTTCTTTCCTTCGTGAGTGTGTGCTTCACGCTTACTTCTGTGTGAGCCCCGTGTGATACTTTGTGGTGCACGGGGTTATAAATGTTCTCAATAAAAAAAAGCAAGCTTTTTAACCCCTGATGCGAGAAAAGATTTCTGGTGGTGATAGTCGAATAAAATTAAAATGGAATAAAGTAAATTCTCTAATCACTCACGTATTTTTTAAAGACATTACTTTGGTAAAAGAAAAGTCATGTTCTAAAGGGCGAGTGAAGTCTTATACGATTTATTGGGATGCTGATCAGAAAAAAAAAAGCCCAGAACTCTAGATCTAAAGCAAGGGAGGCCAACCTACGGCCCCGCGAGACTACAACTTTACAAAATATGACTATTTTTGTGCAATATTTTTGTTTTGAGGGTAGTGTTTTGTAACCAATATATCCCATAACTGTTTCTATTTTATTACACTGCTTCTGTTTACACACATGCTTAGGAGTGAACAGTATTGCATTGCTGCGATTCTCCTCAACATCCCGCTTGATTACTGCAACATTTTTGCGCTACTTATTTATTGCATATTTGATCATTGCATTATTACTATTACATTATATATGTTTGTATACAGAACTAACTAATGAAAACAATAATAATAATTCATTTTGTTTTAAAATTTCACTCCAGTACATGTTTGCAATGGGTCTAAATCTAATATAAAGATATATATTTTTATATGCGGCCCGCGGGATTATAAAGTTTTTTCGAGGTGTCCCGCGAGGTCATTTGGATTGGACACCCCCGATCTAAAGTATCTGCATCAAATGTTAATTTCTAAGCATATACTGGGTTAATCGTAGTCTAAAACCAGACATTGTTTTATAAAATGCGAACTACATTGTTAAGGATTAACTAGAGCATATTTCACCAATTCTCTCTGAAAATTTAATTAATTCAAACAAATGCAGGTTACGTATTTTATCCCTGGTTTAGGTAATGGTTGTTTTAAAAATATTTGTATGGGAGTGGTGCACACATGGGGGGTATCTTAGGGGTCCGCACCCCTCCCCCCACAAAGTCCTTAGTTTTTTTCTATTATTTTCCCTATATATATATATATATATATATATAACGTATAATTTAATTAAGTACTTGTAATTAACAATTTATTTTTTACTGTTTTTTGTTAACAAAATCAGAAGAACCAATTGGTGTTGTCTTCAGGTATGATACGAGTTGGGGGACTTCCGACCGTGGACTCCCCCTTGAAATTTTTTTGTGTGCGCTACTGTTGTATGGTGTAGGTAGAAAGAAACTTGGATGAAAGTATTAAATTGATGAACAGGAGTAAAATCCTTCTAAACTGAATTCTTTGTGTCGCCCCTAAAATGAAGATCTTTTCAGGGTGTTAAAGTTTTGACGTATTAGCAATAAAGTTTACGATATGTAGTTTTTAAGATAATATATTTGATAGAAAAAATTTATATAGTTGTGTGTGGTTTTAAATAGTTGTAAAAAAAATATCAACAATCATTGTAGTAGTGCCGTTGCTTCAATTTGCATTTTTAGTAATTTTGAAAATATAATTTTATTTTATTTCTGATTTGAAGAAAACGTTTAGTTTTTTTTAATTAAAGAAACTATTTACTCTCTCTTCCAGTTTCTTATTTTTAAATGCATTTAAAAGTATGTTGCTTTAATTTTTTTTAATGTCGAAGGAAAGTACATAAAAATATATATATGTCAATACATACTCAGTAAAAACAACTAGAATGCTTGTTCGAAATGCAATTTTAAAGTGCATTTCGATCTTATGCATCGTAGAAACTTTATGTAAGAACAATTTATTTTGCTTAAATTTAAGAAATCTGTGCTAAGTACCTTCAAACGCTGGTAACATGCTTTTTGCTCCTCTCTTATAGTTCATAAAACTACATACCAATTATTCACAATAAAACTTTTTTCTTCGTAAAAACATCTCAATATGTGAAAGACCCCTTCCAGAGGAGCAGCGAACCCCGCTCGTTACATCGGGCCGATGTTTGCGCGTTGTGATTGAGTTTGTTGGAGGTGGGTAGGGGAGCGGAGAGAGCCGGAGAGGGAGCGAAGGACGCCCGGGAAACTCGAAACCCTGAAATCCGAAACCCGCCGTCGTCGTTGGGGCGCCCGGTTCTCTCTCTCTACCCAGTCTCGGGCACCCATCTGCCTCTTAAAAGGGGAGGTAGCAATCTTGAGCTCTCTCCCTGCTCTATGGATTTTTCATTTTGTCTCCTCCTTTCTTTTTTACTTTATTCTTTTTCATTCCTCTTCTTTTTTTGCCTTCCTTTCCTATTCCTCCTCCTTTCACATATATTTTATTCGGCGTGCAGCAGCCTAAAAGCACTTTTGTTTTGTGCCTTGTTTCCCTGTTGATGTCTTCTTCTGAAAGTGGATCCTGTTTTAGTGGCTTTTCTGCATGGGGATGAATTAGAATGTTTTAAATACCTTGTCTGTGGGGGTGTTTTTGTTGTGGTATTTGGTGTGATTAATCTCTCCTCCTTCGGTATGGTATAGATAGATATGTCATACATGTGGGTATAGAATGGAAAGGTATCCTTTTTTTTATGTTGGGAATGAAATGTCACTGTCTGTTTAAAAAAAGACAAGATTTTTAGAAATGCATAAATGAAAAGAATTACTGAGAGAAGAATGAGAGAATTTTTAGTATAATTATTCTCTAGCTGCCTTGAATGAGTAGATATTTTAATGAGAGGAGGGTATGATATAATACCATTTACATTTCTATTACAAAGTCAGTAAGTATGGAATATTCGGGTATATGGAATAAGTGGCTTAAGGCATCTGCGCTAAAATTGTGAATTTTGCCAAAAATTGACAAATTTCTTTTATGATTTTATTTTATAGACCATCTTCTTAGCTTTATAAAAATACCGAGTTTATTATTTTCCACTGACTAGAACAAAAACTAGTCAAGTGTTTTAGTAAAAGAGATGTCATTACTTTAAGAAAGATGTCATACCTTAAAAAGCCTTTTACTCGAAATGTGTGTGAGTTTGAAAATACTCAAACGGGGCCAGAGTGATTGCTCAAAAAGTTTTGAAAATAATTAACTGAATTTTTTTTGTGTATGTTCTGTAAAAGTGTTTTAACCTTCAGATGTATCAATCACTGTTTTATTACAAAATTTACAGCCTCTTCTGTGAATATAACCACTGTTTTCTAAAGCAATTTCATGCAATAACAAAGATAAAGTGCTCTAGTTTTTGTAAAAATTAAAATATCTCTTATTCTGAAGGTCATTTCAAAAAGGAATAACATATAGCAACACATCAGAATTAAAAAATTGAAAATCTGTTCAAAAACTTTTGGTACAGAATACGCCGCGTTTATGTTATTTTTTTGTTAATTTTTACCCATTCTTTCCCATTTTAGTAATAATAATTTCTTTTTCTATTCTTAATTTTAGCATATTTTTCTTAAAATGTACTAAACAAATCTAAAAACAACAACAAAAAAAATCCCCTTCTCTCCATTTTTTTTAAAAAAAAAAGTTGTCGCAAGTAGTCGAATACCTTAAACCGTTGGAAAACTAATTAAGACTTCCTAAAACGTAGTTATTTTATCTATAACAATCATATTTTCCGAATATAACGTGCAAGTCATTTCTATTTCGAATCTACATATTTAACAAAGTCATCAGTATAATTTTTTCCTACTCCAGTACATTCAAGGTAAGAACACAGAAAACAGCTGAAGAGCTTCCCTTTGTTGATATTCGGAATATTTTTTCATTATAGAAAATTTATTTAGTGTCTCCCCCCCCCCCAACAGTTCTTTAGTTGATGGCAGGATGTCCATTGCAGATGATGCATCAGAATGGAACGATTTATTGCTGCTAACACTGGAGTATCTTGTAAGTTTAGGTCTAGAAGGTCAGTCTTAGTTTAATTTCTTAACAGAGGGTCTTTTTTTTAAATGTTGATTTCTTTTTTTAAAAGCTTCTGGTTTCTTTTCTTTTTTGTACTTTTCTCCCAGTTTATCCTATAACCCTTTTTTTTTATATGATGAGTATGTTATAGAAGAAGATCCAGATTTCTATACATTATAAAATACCTAGTACTCCATAATTCGCAACGCATCGTCTTGGAAAGGAACTTTTAAACTGAAGGGCAAAACACATTGTCAGCTAAAAAACTACACAATTCTTTTAGTATACAATATGCTAACATCAGTGTTCAAATAAAGTATACACTAGTAGGTTAAAGTGTTTGAAAACTTGCCTGAAAAAACTTCTGAGAATCACAAAACATAGTTTGCTCTGTTGCGAGTCATAGGACGACAAGAAGTCAACTCTCACAGCAAAGCATTATGAGAGTCTTTTTTGAGTATTTCATGGTTTTCTCTGGCTTTTACAGCTACAAAAAGAGCCAAAGCCGTATTTCCCTACCATCCCACAAGATACCCTCCCCTCCTCTCTATATAATTTTTAAAATAAGCCCTGAAATTTCGTAAGTTTAAATAATATTAAAACTTTTGTTCTCAAACCATTTTTTTAAAAATATTATGTTTTATATCGTAGGATCATAATGGCCTGATAAAAAATTAATGGTTGGGTAATAACAAAACTTAACACTCCAAAAACTTGGATGATATTACTGGTCGCTCTTTAATCCAATTGTGGGCTACAAGTACTTAATACGCCGTGATGTTATAATTAATATAAATACCATTATATATAATATGACATTCAAAGAATTATTTGTTCACGGGGAAACTTAAGTTTAATATAGACTAAACTAAATCAATCATTTTTTCATATAAAATGCTAAAGAAATAATGAATCATTTTTAAAAAAAAGTCACAATGAAACGATTTTCAAAAACCATCGCTTTTGCAAAATACGATTTCAGTTCCATTTGGTTTATTGTCCCCCCCCCTTCCTTTTCAAAAGACATGTGCACAACTTGTTAACATTTGTGTGTGTGTTTTCTGTTCATATTCATGAAATACAAAGTGAAGTTAAATATGGTGGTACTTATATATTTTAGAACTTATATAAATCAATTATTTAAATTACGAATTCACTGGAAGATTAAAATCTTTTAGTTTAACATAAATCTCCATTTAATTTTTGGCTCCTATGTTATTTTATATTGAACCCTTTTAAAATTCAATTTCTATTTTTTTTAGTATATTGCTCCTGAGTATCGAAAACAATACTAGAAATTTCTGTTACGGTTCCTTTCATTAAGTCGGGTCTTTAAAACTGTTGAATATTAAGTTATACATAAATTGATGATTCATTTTTTAAAAAATAAATACAATAAAACAAAAAAATAATAATAATACGGTTTTTTTTTATCATTTCCAAAAATTTTTCCTAATCTTATTTTAACTAATGTTTTGTGTGTGTCTGTCATTAATATTTGATTCATTTTTTCCCATTGACAAATTGAAAATAAATATGATCATTGCAGAGTATTTCAGCTAGTTTATAATAGTTTCATAATTTTATATTATTAGTATACCTGAAAAGGTTTACTTAAATCTCTTTTCACACAAAAATAACTTTTTAAAGGAACGAAAGGTAAAAAAAACATCGTATCTTTATTATTTTTATTAAAGGTCAACTGCATAACACATATAAATTATTCTATAGCAAATTAGTAATATTCTATCTACTATTTAAAAAACTTAAAAACAAATTCTTTGTTTTGTTAATTATAATTTTTTAAATTTTGTATTAAAAGAGATATACGCTGTAAAAGTATCTGAAATTACGTTTTACCTTTACTGACAGTTTTAAGCTGATAAAATTTATTATGGGTGTTTTTTTTCAATGTGTATCTAATGTACTAATATTTAACACTGTGTATGAAATTTGCTAAATAAGTCATCTTTTCTTTCGTAAACTATTTTAAATCCTATCTATACTTTTAACTAATTCTGACTCTAATTCATACTTCAAAGTTAACGAAAAAAACTTCTTTGTTTCTTTTTTACCATCTCAAAACTAACAAAAAAATAGACAAGACCCGGAAAAACTTTTAGTTATTTTAACAACTTTTTCTCGCAAAGAAAGAAAAAAAAAAGAAGAGGGAGGAAAAAGATTACTAGAAAGCCACTGTCAGCTATTTGCCGAAACTTTCTTTCGGTCCTACACCTCATTTCCAGGTTCCCTTTAACACTAGGATGACTTATATCAAACATGGCAAAGGAATCTCCGGTTTCAATCAATCGGTACCAGTACCTCTTCCTCCTTTTTAGAAGCGCCGTCTCTACCATTAGGTAGGTCTCTCTCTCTTTTTGCCCGAATTCTTATTTCTTCTTCTTCTTTTTTTTTGTTTTTTTTTTTTGATTCCCGCCAGAGAAATTCTGTCTTCTTCCTGGTCCGGGAACTTCTAATAAAATCGCTGGATCTATGGCGTGGAGGTGGATTTGTCTTACTTTTCAAACAAATGTAATTCTGCTGGCGATGATTATTTTCGATGGTGATTGTTACCTTGTTGGAGGAGGGAGTAATTGAATTTGGCTTTGCGAATTTGAGTTCGTTATTACTTTTTGACCTCTTTCAGTTTTTAAATGATTCATCAAAGTGTTTTCCTTTTCTTTAAATTGTGAGTTCTTTCAATATAAATGTTTAAAGCATAGGTTCCCAACCTTTTTTGACCTGGCTTTTTCTAGTGAATATTTCTCTCAATACCGCCCCCTTCCACTCTACAGAAATAAGATTGTGAATGGGGAAAATAAAAGTTAAATATTAAAAAATGTTCTATTACTAATAGAATATATTTTTTTAGTTTAATTTTTTTCTAAAGCACAAATTTTTTTACTTACGAATCTAAAATAGCTATTGCCACAAATGTATTTAAATGTGCGTAATATTATATATTTTAGTCATAGATAGGATATATTGTTGGAATTGAAACGCTACTGAATTTATTTAAAAGAGTGGAATAAAAGTTTTAGCTTACCTGTTCTAAAGACAGGCAGGGGTTTTGATGATACGAAGTAATTCATAATAAACTATTGCTTTCAAAATAAATAAATTGGCTGTTTCAGTCTTTAAAGAATCACTCGTTAATTCCTGGTTAACATATTTAATTGTGTTTCTTGGATAATATACATAATGAAATGCAGCGGAAGAAGTATTTTTCCTACTGCTCACAGGCAAAGACAACACGTGCACAACAGAAATTAAAATTTACTGAATCCTTCAATTTAATGTAGGTCTGAATGTAATGTAGTCTTTTAAGTTTTTCATCCACTTCCCGAACTATCGAAATATGTGAATTTTCGTACTGGGATAGAAATGATTTAAATACATATAGTAAGCATAAGTAAACAAAATTAAAGTTTACCTTTGTTAGTACATAATTAGCGTGGTTTTTTGTTAGACTATTTTAGACTACGTTTGGTTAATCTGCCCACGCCCCTCCATGCCATCTCAACTCCCTTAGTTTTTTCTGAGTCTTTTATTGCCCCCTGAAAGCCTCAAACGCCTACAGTGAGAACCTATGGTTTAAAGTTTCAATTTTTCTTTTGTTGCTAAGAATGGTCGCTGTGTGTTTCCTCGATACGTTTGGAATACTATTGCTTGCTTCAAGAATTTTTCCAAGATCCTTAATTGTCCATAAATATGTAACCAGTAGGGGGGGGGGAGAAATGATGCAATATATTTTACAAACAAATACATGCACACTACATCAAAGGAATTTATAACAGCCAAAATCGTAATTATATATAAAGTTAATTATTTTATTGAATTTGCATTGTTATTTAAATATGCTGTATGTAGTTACTTGGGCATACTTTCAAGAAAGCCAGGGTGTGAAAATTTGGTAAATGCTCTATAGCACAACTTTAATCCAAGAAAAATATTTTACATTTATGCTCTGCGCTCATATTTGAACATCTTTCAGTTAAATTCTTATGCATTTCCCCCCTTTACTGATTTTAGATACAAAATTTAAATGTTTGTATTGAAAAAAATAGGATTTCTTTTTCATTAGTTGGCTCTGTTAGGCTGTTTTCGCTTAATGTTAAAGAATAATAATCGAATTTCGAATATTTTTTTAGATATAAATATACACTTACCTTAATATCACTTTTTGGCTTCGCTATCCTATCCTGTAGAGAGCAGTATTTTTATCCGAGTTGTCTCATTTTTCTAATATAAAATGTTTTTCGCATTTTTCTCCTATACCATTGTGCTAAATAAGCTATCCCTTTGCACTCTTTGAAAGGAAAAATTAATTATCTATGGAATATTTAGAAATTTAAAAAACGCTATATTATAAATAGATGTATGAAATACAGCGTTTCAAATTCTGATGAAAATTCAGACCTTTCTCTGTCTGAAAATATGCTCCGCGTTTAGTACAGACTCCTACGTTTGGCGAAGACAGTCTTAAAATCGATGAGCCTTCATCAGCTTTATGTACAACAGACGAGTCTTTAATTTGAATTTATATAGTATTTTATACACAAAATAATTTTATTTTATTGAATTTCCTGTTTTTTAAATATCATTTTACATGTATTAAAATAGTACACGTATCAATGATTTTTATAAATTAACCTTTAGTTATCTCCTGAAGTCTTACAAATGGATAATTCTTGTAAAATTTTGCATTGGAGTTGTGTTATTTTCAGAAGATCGTTTTTCAAAATAATAGGGGATGCTGGAATTTATATTTAATTTGGCCCCAAAATTCTGAAGTAGCATGTAAATAAGGATATTGAGTTAGCACTTTAGGTGCCGTTTTCAGGGACGTCTTAAGGTATGGGCCAACTGGACTTGGGCCCAGGGCCACGTTTCGTTTTCGACTCTGTCTTAATAAGATCCTGATGCGGATAAATTTAATGTGATCAAATATTATTCCCGTACAAAGCAGGGAATTTCAAACAGCATGTAAACTGGCAAAAGTGGTATGACTGTACTATTATGTGAGGACCGTTGCTCATGTCTAAGCCAAGGCCTAATACCATAAGCCATGAGTGTCTAAACTATCACCGCTTGTGGGTCGCATTGCAAAAATAATTTTTTTTTCTGGGCCGCACATACGAAATTTTTTTTTTATCAAATTGTAATAAAAATTTTAACTCTATGTAGTTTTATTAAAATAAATTAACTTATTTTTACTATATTTTTTTAAAAATTTGAATTATACATGAATAGGTGCACATTTATTTTAAATTTTTAAAAGTTTCATTTCATTTAGTTTGGATTTCATTAAGATGGGAATCAAGTTAATGAGATGAATGAATTTGCGTTTGTGTTGAACACAAGTAAATCGATATCGGGTTCAAGAGATGATGTTGCAATTCCTAATGCATTTTCAAGATGTTTGTCAGTGATTTTTGTCCTATTTTTGTTTTCTGTATGCTTCATTCTTGGAAAATAACTGTTCACAAACATAAGTAATGCCAAAAGCTGAGAACATTAATAAAGCATGAGTGTGAAAATGAGGATATATATCGCGGTGTAGGTAATCTTTATAAAACTCCAGTATAGAAACATTCCCAAAATTTTCTTTCAGTTGAATGTCACTTTGCAGTTCAACGCATTCCATTTGAAGATTTAAAGATAATTTATTTATTTCTAGAGAATACGGGGTAGTAAATATATTGAAGTACTCTTCGTTTTTTCGAAAATCTTGAAATTTTCTTTCAAACTCCTCAATTAAGTCGAAAATCAATGCAGCATATTTTGTGCATACATTTATTTTTTTAATAAAAATGTGTAATTTGAAATATTTTCATAATTTGCGTTTGGGCCGCGTTTTAAAAGCCTTTCGACCGCACTTTAGACAAGCATGCCATAAACAATCATTCAACTCATTTAGTCGAAATGCGGTGGTTTGTGCCTAGATTTTTGAGATTGTGAAGCCTGCACATTCATTTGTTTCAAATTACCGTTTGAACGAGTGATTGACAATGCATGCAATATACTGTCTACTTTTAATGACCTCAGATAGGCTCTACTTTTGCTTAAGGGCCCAGGGCCTCAAGGAATCTCATGTCCCTGGGGGTCTTCATTACTTAATCACGTTTCAAGATTATGAGGCATGTCGCCATTAATTCTCGTATACCTAAAATTTTTGCATCAGTGAAAATCTTCTTGAATGGAGTTTTTCCCCTTTTCCTAAATATTCCAGAAGAGCTCCAAAAATTACCACACCAGATTGTTACACATTTTACAAGATTGAAATCATTTTTGTGTGAAATTGTGAATGTGAAGTTTGTTTTTCGAAACTATTTCAAAGATTTTGTGAAACATTCGGTTTTGCCAGAATATTTCGTAAAATATTTCGTGTTGTAGCTAGCCATTCCGCGAAAGAGTTTCAAATGAACAAATAGAATTGTTTACTTTCTACTTTAATGCATTTAATGAATGATTGATGAATTCCTCTAAAAAAGAAAATTCTTATTGAGGTGTGCTTTGTGACTAAACAATACAGATTGATGACAAATACACTCCGTTCGGGGAAAAATATATTTCACGTAGACTTCGTTACTTTGCAGAGAATAAAGTAATTTGTGTTTGCTTACATTTCACCTTTTCGAAAACTCCATTCCGAGTACTTCATTATTTATTTCCTAACATTGCGTTGTTTCTGAGGTGTTGTGATGAAAATTTTCTGCTCATGTATGGACATAGAGGATCATTCAAATATACTATATCTGAAGGTTGATTTTATTAGACATGTTTTTAGTTAATGTATAAAAACAGTATTTTTTTGTCTACATTTATTGTAATTAATTTAAGATTTTCACTTAGTAAAATATATGAACAAGCACCTATACATAATTTAACATTTTAAAAAAAAGATGCTTAAGGTATCCGACTACCCTAAAACTGTAAATTTTGCCAAAAATTGACAAATTTCATTTATGATTTAATTTTATGGGTCATCTTAATAGCTTTATAAAAATACCAAATTTTTCATTTTCCGTTTACAAGGAAAAAAATTACAAGTGTTTTAGTAAAAGCAGATGCCATTATTTTAAGCAAGATGTCATACTTTAAAACGCGTTTTACTCGAAATGTGATTTTTTGAAAATAATCAAACGGGGTCAGTGATTGCTAAAAAGTTTTGAACATAATTAACTGTGAAATTTTTTCTGTAAGTTATGTATATTAGTAGAATTGTTTTAACCTTCAGATTTATCAATCACTGTTTTATTACAAAATTTACAGTCCCTTATGTGAATATAATCGCTGTCTTTTTAGGCATTTTCATATAGTAACCGAGATAAAGTGCTCTAGTTTTTATAAAAAAAGAAAATATCTCTTATCCTGAAGGTCATTTCAAAATTGAATAATATAGCAACATATTAGATTGAAAGAATTGAAAAGTTGTTCATAAGCCTTTGGTGCAGAATGGGCCACGTTTATGCTATTTTTTGTTAATTTTTACATATTTTAGTAATAATAATTTCTTTTTCTCTTCTTAATTTTAACACACATTTTTCTTAAAATGCACAAAACAAATCTAAAAACAACAAAAAATCCCCATATCTCCTTTTTTTAAAAAAAAAAGTTGTCGCAACCAGTCGGATACGCATCTTTATCAAGGTTCAGAAATGGGATTTCTTTTTTCTTTTTTTCCTTTTGATATTTGGTCAGTTTTTTATTTAATAATAAATTTCATTCACTGAGAAATTTTGGAAGAAATTAGTGTTTCTTCAAGTTTTTTTAAACGATTTTATTGATAATTAACACTGGTAATAATTAGTGTGATGTGTAGAAATATAACATTTAAAATAAATACAATTTTACTTATTTTGTCAAAGGCTAAAGTGAAAGTTTATCATTTAATAGAAAAAAAATATCTTTTGTATTTTAAATTTAGCCTTTGATAAACAAGAGCTCTGCATAGAAATTTCATTAGAGATGATATTTAGATAAATGATTACAATATTATTATTTTAATTTGTAATAATTTATCAGCAAAAATTCGAATTTTTAACCAATGGGAATTGCAAATTTAAAAAAAAAATGGTTATATAATATTAGAAAATTTAAAAAAAATTCAAAGCAAAGAATTAAAAATAAAAAAATAAAGAAAAAAAATTTAATGTTAAATACAGTTATCAAAAATTAGTAAAAAAACTCTTTTTATTTTTTAATAAACTTCAAACGTTTGAGTTTGCTAAAAATTTGTATTCAATTTTTTGTTTTTGCCAGATATTTGTATGTTACATCTTTTTTAAAACTGTTTTTGAAAATATTTCGACAAGCAATTTTTCTTTTGTGAAATTGATTTTGTGTAAAATTTCAGTTTAATTGACTTTGTTTATATATTTATTTTAATAATCCTTATCAATAAAACCAAACTTAAAAAATTAGCCTTTATTTAAAACGAAACCTTACGGAATATCTGTTATAGAAGATAAACAAGTAATATAAAAAAAATTAAGTCAATTCTACTTTGAATGAATGAATAGAATTTTATTAACAATTATTTTATTAACGATGGAAAATTCGAATAAGATATATATATATAGGAAGAGAGTGAAGCTAATAGTAGGAATTGAAAAAAGAGCATGGTTTGTCTGCATTGTTGTAACAATGCACAACTGGTTTGGCTGAAAAAACGGTTTTCGACGCCAACTTTTGCCATTGTTTTTTTTTTACATTATTATAACAATGGCGACAAATCTAAGTTAGTGTCAAAAACTGGTAATTAATTTAATTAATGAATTATTATTTGAAAAAACTGTTGTAACATCAAGTGTCATCCACTACAAGTCTAAAAAAAATTATTTGAACTTGATTGGATGAATAGAAAGTGTTTTATAAACAAACGATTGAAAATTTGAACAAGATTGTTGTGGCTACTCATGCCATCTGTCTGACGTAGTCAGATCGAGGCCCACGAAATTCACATGGCAACGGACTAGATCTATGCCTTTCGTTAGCCTAAGCTTTGAGCCCCCGTGAAGGTAACAGTACGATTTTGTTCGGTACAACATGACAGATTGCGACACCGTTCGGACCCACTGATTTAACGAGCACGTACTCCGTGTGTACTCGGTGGGTTTTTGGTGGCGTTGGGCATCGAACCCAGGCCTTCCAGTCTGGAATCCGATGCTCTAACCACTAGCCTACCCACGGCCCCTTGAACAAGATAAATATATATATAGAGAGAGAGTGAGCTAATAGTATGAATTGGAAAAAAATGAGTTGAGTCATATATTAAGATATAATATATTTTGTATTTTCTTATGAATTTATTTAGACATCCAAGTGTTTTTCTATCTAATGAAGGTATGTAATGTGCACATATGGAAGTCATAATATGATACGAAAGTTGAAGAAAATAGAGTTTTCTTCTTATTTTTAAAGCAGACTTTATTGGGGGGGGGGGAAGTACTCTCATTTCTTAATTTAAAAAAAAACAGATTTTTTTTATTTAAAAAAATGTGAATTTTTCTATCTGAAACATGTACCTGATGATGATCTAATGTCTAAAATGATTCTCTTGGAAGAAATTCTATTTTCTAGCTGAAAATAGTATACTTTCTCGTGAAATCACAACCCTTTACTGATCTTAAAAGTATACATCTTTACCTGAAGTATATTTACCAAATCTATTTGTTTTTATTAATCCTACTGATACTAACTTTTGACTGAATACAAGGCTTAAGATTTATGAAAATCCAGGTATTCCATCTTCCACTTTCATAAACGACAAAATCCTCTTTCCTTACTTATTCTCTCCTACCTCTAGTTCCATTCAGAATCTCATACAAGGCGTAAATAATCGCAAGCAGTGGCAAAGGCGCGTTCTCTTGAAAAAAAAATCATTGCTCCGTTTGATCGACTACCGTAGAGAATGGAAAGAGAGTTTGCCGACTGCTGCAATCGTAGGCGCGTCGCAACCATTTTTATTTTAAGATGTCGCTGCGACGACAGAGGCAATGCTTTTGTTTTAAAATCCCAGCCGAGGAGACGGCCTTTCACTTTGTGTTTATGTCACACTTGATGAGCTCGAGGGAACCTTCCTTCATTTGTAAACTTTTTTTTACTTTTTCCCCTTCGTTTTCCCCTTTTCATCACTTCTTTGCAATTTCGTCGCGGAATCTTTTTTCTATTTTTGTGTGTGTCGAGTTAACTTTACTTGACGTGTAATGTATCAAATTTAATACACATAAGTTACATGTACCGTTTCGTGTTTATCCATTGCTGTAACGAAATTGAGTTTATCTATGATAATTCTTAATGTGTGTTAAATATTGAAAAATCTAGTAATTTTATGTGGTGAAAGTACTATATTGATTTGTGTGGAAATATACAGGAAGTAATTTTGAATAGACATAAACATAAACCCATTTACATTTTCTTATTTGTTTTGCCTGTACTATTGAACTATTGCTTAAGAGCAATTGTTTTATCTCGAGGGGCGCATGATTTTTAAATGATCGTATTCATTAGTTATATTTAAGGAGGTAAGTTCATGAACTTCGGTCCCCAAACACATTTTTCACTTTTCCCATTTCAATAAAATATGAATTTCTACGCTTCTAATGGTGCAAAAAATTATCATTCTACGTGCAGTAGAAGTATTTTTAATAATTTTTTGAAAATGTTTTACCACCTGTCAAAAAGTCTACTAAATCCATTACTGAAATCCATTTTTCTCAAAACTAACATTTTTACCATACAAGGAACATTTGTTCCTAAATTACTGTATTTAACAGCTTATAACTTTGCATAATTAATAATTACACTCTAATACATACTTCAATCAAGGGATTCCAGGCTCGAATGCTGACCATTCTCGTATGATGCTGCAACTCCCCGCCCAATATATTCTTCTGATTTCTGATTTTGTCAATTTTCTTGAACAAAAAACAGTAAAAAATTAATTATTGAATAAATAATTAGCATTAATTAATAAAATTAATACTTAATAATAAATACTTAATTAAATGTTATGTACTAACTATATACATAGGATTATAATCAATCAAAAAAAATCAAGGGCTTGGGGAGTGGGGTTCTGGACTCGAGGACCCCCCCCCCCTCTATTGTGTGCGTCACTGAATTGTACACTTTTAAAAACAGATTAGTTTATTAAATTCGATTAGTTCATGATTGAAAATTATTTTATATCTAAGTTGTAGAAATACGATAATTTTTCTTCATTGATATCATTTTGTTCGTAAGAAAGTAATCTTGATTTTTTATGGGGAAAAAGGGGTAGCAGGGACTCACAAATTTTTCTTTATACAAGAAATAATTTTTAATCAATTAAATATCTTCCATTCTGCGCAATCATCTTTTGCCGTCTTTCTGGTAACTTTGATTCAGTACTCATAGAATTTCTGGTCCTTTTCATCAAAAAACTCTTATCAAATGCGAATTGAAATAATGATTATTATTTTTAGTTTTAACAATTTAAAATTTTTTTAAACATTGAAACATTGGAAACTTTGAATCCAATGATGAAAGGTCGGGGCTGTACGGGGGTTGTGATATCACTTTCCAAACTATCTCCAATAATTTCGCACATGTTGTTAAAGATATATGATATTCAAGAGGATTCATTTTTCATCACCAGTGGTAATTCTTTTCAAAGAAGGTTCAATTGCTTTTCGTTTGAAATGCATATCGCAAATATTGATTCATTGTATTAAGTGAATTTTTCTCAATTCATGTAGATCCCAAATATCGAACTTCTTATTGAGACCAAGGCCTGTTATATGATTTTCAGTTGTGTTTTGAATTTAATTTTTTTTGCTATCTTTTTCACAGATTCGATTTAGTTATGGCATTCCTTTCATTTTTATCATCATTAACTTAAGAAGTTCGACCAAAATGTTGGTTAACTTAAAGTGAAAAATTTCTGGAACGAAATTTTTTAAAAACCAGTTCTGTTAAGCATTTACCGTATGAACTTCACATATGTATCTCTTCGTAAGCCTTGTCTTTATTTTTGCAATCCGTGTTAAAATTGACGATAAACTATCAGCTGTAAATACAATTACCCGGGTTTTGTTTCCATAGTAACCTTAAAGTATTAACCATCAAATCTCAAAGGTAGGGGGGGGGGAGGGAGTTGACGTAAAAACACCAAAACAAACGTAAAGCTTTCTATTTGTGCAAACTGAAATTTCTTTTTTGCAAACGCATTAACCACGGTAAATAATTAAATTGCAATTTTTTCTCTAGATTAAAAAAAAAGTGAGAATTTTCAGCGTTCTTTTTTCTCTTTACCGGTTACATTATCGTAGCATTTATACAGATTTTTCCATTTATTGTAGATTGTAGCTCTGTTTTCGAAATATGTAATATTAGATGTTGTAAAATTTGATATTTTAAAAAATATTTTTTTTTAAAATTTTTTTTTAGGATGCACCACTAACTGTGTCTCTTGGCTTAAGAATGGAAGAAAAAATATACAACTTTGCAGACACGCACTTTTTCTTCAATGATCTAGAGGTAAATATTTTTTTACACTTTTAAATATTTGAAATGAAAATAATTAACAAAAAATGATTGAAAACAATGGTTACAAAACTTTTTCCTTATGATCTACAATGTTGTAACTATTGAACATTAGGCTGCGAAATTTTAAAATAAAAATGGGGTTTGAGAGTTTCTCCCTGTTCAAAGACCAACTGATTATTAAATTTTAGACAGATTATGACATCTACATGTGTTTTAGAATCCCCCCCCCCCTGAAGTATGTATACGCCACACTAGTGTTAGTATAAAGCGAGCAAGCATTTTAAATCATCACATGAATGGTTTCGAAATCCTTTCAATAAAAAAAGGGGTTTTTTTGAAAAAAATTGAGTATTTTTTGTATGAAATATTTATAGAATGTCTTCTTATTTTGAGGGAATTTTTTTCCACTAGAACAATTTTTGAGATGAATAATGATAAATGACTTGCTGCTAATATTTGATGTTTTTGAGTCCCCTGTGTAGTCATTGGAAAAATTTAATTCAGATATATATTGTGCTGACATCTATTGGTAAAAATGTGATTTAATCTAAAGCTGATGAAATTTTATTTTTTCTAAGAAAACGTGTTATATATTTTATTCCTAATAACATAGTACATTAACATTTGCTTTGTACCCTAGGATTGTGATCAAGTACACATTGATGACGTTTCTTCAGACGACAATGGACAAGACCTTACGTAAGTTCAATCGCTAATTTCCTTTATCATAAATTTCCTGGTCAAAAGTTCGTAATAATTGTTTGAAAGTGCACTAAATACTAATTCTGAGCAATGTTTATTAAAACATAATTAAATTATTACATTGGAATATTTTAAAATAGTTTCTCTAATTTATATAAACTGCTATTTGTAAGAGTAAAAAATAAAATATTGTTCCCCTATTCTATATTGATTAAAAATAGTCATTCCCCTATTCTATATTGATTAAAAATAGTCATTCCCCTATTCTATATTGATTAAAAATAGTCATTCCCCTTTCTAATTTTAAATATTTTGCATACATAGAATTGTATCTACAATATTTTAATACTTTCATTTAATTTAATTTTATTAATTTTTTTTTTTTTTTGTTGCAGAAATTACAATTTCCAAGCTGATGGCTTCCAAGCTGCAGCTACAAATGCTAGTCTGTGCCTTGCTACAGGTGTACGCGGAGGTGTAGACTGGATGAGGAAGCTGGCTTTCCGGTATAGAAGGATAAAGGAAGTGTACAACCAATACAGAAATAATGTTGGAGGTATGGAAATTAAAAAGAAAATAAATAGAAATTTTGTTTGATAGGTATTTAATTTTACACTATATAAATTGTGATGTATTGTGATAAAAAATATGTATAGTTGCTCTTAATGACAATAGATGGCAGCACTAACCTTTGTGACTCAAAATGGTCTCTGTGATATTTCCTAAAGAAATAGTAGGAAATGTGGCTAAATATAATTACATAAAAATTCAAAAGTTTTTTCTTAATGCAAATGAATCTTTGTTAAAAAATAATTGTTACAAAGTCATTCTAAATAATTTTGATTTGGGTTTTTATAATTTTCCAAGTATCAAATTATTTTTTTTTATAAACGCGTCTGAATCGTTTCTGTCAAATCCTCATAAAATTTATTTCTCTTAATTCAAGGTATCTTAGGCCCAGTCAGAAGGGAAGAATGGCTGCAGCTGCGTTCTGAAATTGAAAATTTAACAGATAATTGGGCTACTTTGGCTTTGAAGTGTCTCTCAATAATTCATTCCAGGTACTATTAAAAAAGTATATTTTTAAAAAGTTAATCACATGTTACATAAATCTTTTTTATTTTGCTAAATTTAAACCCAGTTTAATTGAATGGTTTGTGTTTCTTACTTTAAAATGTGTTTCTTACTGTAATTTGTAAATCCATCTGGTACGTTGAATTAATTTTCAAAAAATTGTCCTTTATTACTCTATAGGTCAAGTTGTGTCAATGTCTTGGTGACAACGACCCAGTTGGTCCCAGCCTTAGCGAAGGTTCTGATGTACAATTTAGGAGGCGTATTCTCTATAGAGAATATTTACAGTGCCACCAAAATTGGTAAGCAGCTATATGTAATACCTTTTAAACTTTATGCTGTGCAAACTAGAATTCCTATGAGATAAAGTAAAATATAATTAATAAGTATATCAACTGTGTTACAATACTTATGATGTTCTATTCGTTTCTTTAAATATTAGTTTCAATTGTCATTGTTAAATGATATTACAAAAAAGAGTTAACTTCGTGTTCATTCCACATTACTGGATATGCTGTTTAATAATCGCTCTCTATATTAAAACAAGTAATATAAAAAAAATTTTCGAGTCAATTTCTACCCTGAATAATGGATGAATAGAAAGTATTTTATTAACGATTGAAAATTTGAACTATGTATATATATACAAGGGATGATCAAATGAAAAGGTACGAAACGACATAAAAATGAAACAGTTAAATATTTGCATATTCCGCCAAAGGAGAATGTAGCGAGACATCTCGGGATGCCATTGGAGACTCTGACTGGGATCGGATCATGCGCGGGTGCCCGCATGCTCAGGAGAGAGCAAAGGCTCTTATAAAAAGCGGCGTCCAAATGATGCGAGCACAGAATTACTCGAGCACAGAAAAAGCATTAACTCCGATGTGTACTGTGAGACACTCCGACGCCAACGCAGGTCCATTAAGAATAAAAGACAGGGGCTGCTCACGGAGGGTGTGGTTCTGCTCCATGATAACGCGCGTCCACACGCCTCCAGAGTCACACAAATGGAACTGGACAAGTTCCAATGGGAGATGTTGGACCATCCGTCCTACAGTCCGGACATGTCACCCTCCGATTTCCATGTGTTTGGTCCACTGAAGAAACACCTGAAAGGAAAGCGCTTCAACTCGGACGACGCACTCAAGGACACTGTGAAGGACTGGGTCTCGTCACAGCCACAGGAATTCTGGGAACAAGGAATCCTGCGGCTTGTTCATCAGTGGGATCGTTGTGCTCAGGCCTATGGTGTATATTTTGAATAAAGTCTATATTTGTACCCACCGTGTCGTTTCGTACCTTTTCATTTGATCACCCCTTGTATATATATAGAGAGAGGGGGGGGGTTGAGCTAATAGTATGAATTGAAAAAAGAGCATAATTTGTCTGCATTGTTGTAACAATGCATACTCGGTTTGGCTAGTTTGGCTGAAAAACCGATTTTCGACGCCAACGTTTGTCATTGTTTTAACAGTTACATTGTTGCTACAATGGAGACGAATCTAAATTGGCGTCGAAAACCGGTAGTTAATTAATTAATTGATATCTGAAAAAACTGTATTAACATCAAGTGTCATCCATTACACGTTAAAAAAATTATTTGGACTTGACTGGATGAATAGAAAGTATTTTATTAACGATTGAAAATTTGAGTAAGGAATATAAATATATATATATATATATATAGGGAGAGAGTGAGCTAATAGTAGGAATTGAAAAAAGGTTTTCATGATGCTGTAATAAATTTATTTTTGAAGAGGTACTAAATTGAAGAAAAAATTAAATTGCTGAGATGAAGACTTGAGACTTATTATAATTTTTTCCTGCTAACGATGTATTAAAAAAAATAGAACTACGTAATACATGTAAATTACAATTTGAGCAATGAGTATAAGTTGTATAATTTTTATAATGGTCGTTGGTTTCGACATTAGGAAGACAAAGGTACGCTCCTAGTACTAATGATGTAAGTAATTGCAATACGGAAATAATACTTCTTCTGATTCATCTATAATTGCAATTCATTAGAACTGATCGAGAAAAAAGTTTTTTCGAATCTCTTTAAAAAAATGTTTCTAAGATTTAATGTATTATATTTATTGTAAATAGGCTGAAAATGCATTTTACCAAGACTGAAAAATATTTTTTTAAAAATTTTTTATAGAACTTATATATTTTAAACAAAAAATCATTTTTACAATTTTACTGTTTGAAATCTCAAAACAAATTTCTGTGTGCTTTGAAATAGAAAAGTAAATAAATAAGCATTTAGTTATGTAGAGTAGCAATAAAGATAGATTTATATGATCTTAAAAACACGTTTGTCCACTTGAATAAAAATTAAGAAATTAAGCTTTATAAGTCAATTACTTTAGGAAAAATATGTACTACTTATATACAAAAAACATTAAAAAAGCTACTTATATACAAAAAACATCTAAGTAACTTTTGTAGTAGTTAAAGGGGGAGGGGAATTCTTAATCCAAATTAAACCAGAAAGGAGGATTTATTCTTAAAGAAGGGGTAAGTTGCTGTGAGATTTCAAAAACATGGAAAAAAAAGCTAGAAATTGTAACGAATTACTTTGTCTTATGATATCATTGTTGTTTTCTATGTTGTAAGTTTATTGCTTTGTGCATATTTTAATATATATATATATATATATATATATATATATATATATATATATATATATATTAGAGTATCTTTAAAAATGTTGATCACAGTTGTCAATAACAAAATTTCTTAACACTTGAATTGAATGTTTTTAGTCAGTTGACGACTGTGTTAAAAGATATAAAACTTTTTAATAGCTTATTATTTTTATTAATCGTATATACACTGCTATAAATGTTTTCTCTAATTTTTTAAAAAGAAAACGCTTGTTGGCATTAAAATTTTAATTTTACAATAAAACTTAAAAATTATGTTTTTTTTTATCTATAAAGTAAAATGTCACATGTTAAGTTTTGCTTACATCAAAACTTATATAAAAATTTCGTGATTTCGTTTGTAATTTTGAATTATAAAAAAAATTGCACCTTGTAATATTCAGTATTTTTCTTTTTTTAATAATCCCTCTGAGTGTTCGTCCTTGTCCTGAAAAATCAGTCCGAAAGCGTTTACTTCTTTTTTGAGAATTCCTTCGAAAGTGCAACACATTTAATTCCTTTCCCCTTTAAAGTTAGCGGGAGGTCTACAGGGGAAGATTTTATTTCTCAGTTCGGCCTCTTTGTTGCTTTAAAACCGGGAGAAAACTCGTTCACAGCTGTGACGTTGCCTTGTGCGAATTTTGGGTGGAAAAAGCGGGTCCACGTGGTTGTTTGATCGGTTAAGTCACAATAAAAGTGAAGAGTTAAAAAAAATAAAAACTCGAAAGAAAGAAACTTGTTACAAAAGTTGAAAAATACTTGTTTATTTTAAACAAAACAAAATTAAAAAAAATTAATTTAAGAAAAATAAACTATTTTGGACTAACGATTTGAGCCAGGAAAAAGTACCTTGTATTTATTGTGGAATATGAGACTAAGAAAACACAAATACATCGTAATGTTTTTTAAAATGTAACTATGTAAAAAAGAGTAAAAGTGACCATCTCTCTCTCTCTCTCTTTTTAAACAATAAGAGAATAAATGAAGTATCGTTACATACGACAATTATGTTTATGCAATGAAATCAATCTTCCTCTATTCAATTATATTTTAAATTTAAAGTAACATAAAGAGGGATTTCAATACTTTTAATTTATATATATTTTAATCCTATAAATGATGTTTTTATGTTAAATTAATTTTTCGGAAAAAATCTAAATTTTATTTCATAGTCAAACAACTTGTACTAAGCAAAAATAACTTCTTTACATAGGCATTTGTGACGGAGCAAAAAGCAAATTTAGTCAAATTTTTTATTTTTATTTTAATGGGAATATATTTTTTTTTCAAAATGTAAAAGTATTTCTAACCATTTTCTATTAAAATTTAATTTTTAATTTTTCTGTTTCTTTAGTGTTAAACGGAAAATTCACCGATAAATACAACTTTCACACAATTCAATCATTACAATTTCTAATGAGAGAAAAACTTCTCCCAATTAATTTTGTCTTTCAAAACAGTACACTTAAAACAATTTTGCTCAGTGAAGCTAACCGACAATTCCGCAGTGTATTCATATTAATTTTTTTTAAACAATTAATATTCGGAAATTCTGTATTCAATTTTTTGAGTATAAAAAAATAATGCCTGCTGTGGAGAAGACAGAGAATGAGATGTGATGTATGGTTTTGAAAGAATGTTTTCGTACATGTAGTGTATTTTTGAAAATTTAAATATCACCAAAGCTGATCATATGATTGTAAATGAGTCTTATTTTAGAATGTGAGCTGTGGGGTATCAAAATAAAACATTTTACTTTTAAATAGCCAAGCAGTTTATACTCAATATCCTCTTCATAAAATTGCTTACAACTTTTATTCAAATTGTAAAGAAACTGTAATATAAATATCTGACTTACTCCAGTCAGAAATATTCATATGTGAAAATACTGTTCCTCCACTTATTTAAGTACATTTATAAGCTATAGCCCAAAGCAATATTTTATTTTTATAAACGAGGCACAAAAATTCAGTTATAAAAATATATTTTTCATTTTAGAACATATAAACCGTACACGGATTGTAAGACCATTTCTAAAATACTAAGAGTTTTTAGAGGAACAAAAACATATAATTTTGGGTAGTTCAAATTTTAATATAATACGCAAATATATATATTATTAAGCAAATACGTTTGACAAGAAAAAAGTAATTTATTTAAATCTTGTATTCCATGAATAAAATAAATCAAACACTGCGAGAAACGATCTTCAAAACTGAGAGCAAACAGCTCACTTTTGAGTACTTCACATTCTCAAAATAGCTCCGATGCACGCTTACTCAAATCTGAGAATCGGATATTCTCATATCGAGACACAAGTACATTCTCATTTTTGAACCTGTTACGGGATCAAATTTTTGAGAATGAAAGATCGATATGAGTATATAATGCACTCATATTTGAATCTGTTAATGTATCAAATATGAGTTAAAACAATAAAATGAGTATGAATAGCATTTATTTTCGGTACTGTTGATCTAATATGAATTTTTAACAGAAAAATATTTATTAACCCAAATCTTAAGGGATTTAAAAATGTGATACCTGAGTTGTAAATTTTCACTTTCTACATCTTACGTATTATTTTATTTTCATTTGATGAAATTTTTACACTTAACTTCGAAATCAAAATTCATTTTACATTTATTGTGTGTAACAAAAAGGTACTCGCATATTATCGCGAAAGTGCCTAAGTTAAAGATAACTCGCCAAATTGGCAGTAACGATTTCGCATGTGTCCTACGCGCTGAATTAGCAACCATGTACTTCGTTTTATATAATGTCGCCAATACGGTGGCGACAATACGCAAGTATCAACAAAAATATTACTTTTCAAGGAAAAAAAATGCAACTATTATTTGATCACAAACTGCATGTCTTCGAACTTTTACCGCAAATATAAATCTTTGAAAACTGCAAAAATGAATTCGATGTAATAGTTAAACAAATGTGTATGCATTTTGAACTAGTTCCAGAAGCAATTTGATTCATTATTTATATTTATGTTTCTCTAGAAGCATTATATTGTTTCCTTAAAATCATATACAAGCAGAAAATTAACTTTTATTTAAAAAAATTCAGCCCTTCAATAATAAGTTATTAGAAATATCTAGGAAACATTATGATAAATAACAGATTTTTCTAAGTAAAAATTTCAAAACAATGCCAGAAATAAATAGCTTTTTTACATATTATGTAACCTGAAGAAAAAAACCTTTTGACTAAACTAACACTCATTAGGCCCAGGTGTGTAAGTACTCTTTATATCAATTGTTTTGTTTAAATAGAAACATCTATCCACATGGAAATAAAGAAAATGCATTGCTATATTAAAAATTAAGATCGTTTTTTGTTAAATCAACTGATTTTACACTCTCCTATCACCAAAGAAAACAAATATTATAGTTTTTAAGTTAATGGTTTTTTTAAAATTAAAATACTTAAAAATTTCAGTCCTTAGAAGAATGTAAAAACAACTAAAACAGTAGATTTTTGCATTAAAAAACATTTAAAATAAACAAGTTTTTAACCAACTGGAAAGAGTTTTTAGAGAAGTTTTCTGCACCCATTTAAAAGAAAAAATAACATCCCAAGGAGCAACAGAATCATAATCTAGCCATTTTTCTACTTTATACAGCATTTTATTTTCAATTATTCACTGTTAACAAGAAAAATAAAACAAACCAAAATCATATTGTTGAAATATTTATTCTGGAAATTGTACACATACATATATACATAAAAAATAAACAAGAATATAAGTGAAATTTGTGAAATTTTTTTTTATAAACACTATCTAATCCATATTATAGTCAACTCCATCCTTATTTGTGCAGAACAGATTATGTTTTAGTGTAATATATATTGAATTATTATTGTAAATATAGGAAAGTGTGTAAAAGTACATAAATAAACAACTTTTTAATTTTTTTTATCAAATCATGTCTTTGAGTTACAAAATGTGAGTGAAAATGCCTTTCAAACAGTGTTGTTTCAAATAAATTACATGTTAGGATATGAGAGTCATCTAAATTATTAACTGCAGAATTTATAGATAGCTGGTTCTGAAAGGAATTTTGAAAGTTTTCTCATTAGAGTAAAATTTTTACAAAGGTTGTTCATAATTATATAGTTTTCGAAATGACTATCTACAAAATTTAGCATAACACATGTAGTGATATGATATACCTGTATGAGTATTTAGAACATAAGGACAAAGGCTACAATGTGAAACCAATGGTCTTTGGCAGAAAGTGCAAAATGTATGAAATTCATAGATTAATTTTATCCATAAAATATGTATAAAAAAAATTCAGAGCTATATCAAAATTTAAAACAAATTATGAGTGGAAACATTAAAAATCAAAATTTGTACTAACAAGCAGAAATGAAATTAGTGCAAATTAAAAATAAAGCATTTATAATTTAGAAACAAGATAAAAGATTTAAAAAATACAATTTTTATAAATATTGCACGTCTACCTGAATTTCACATTTATAAAAACAACAGTTAAAAAAATACCACACATTGGAACAATATATACAGGAACTAATTTGCTATCAGTACACTACACATTAAACATCTTTTAGAAGTGGTTTTGAAATCGCTGCAAAAATTTTGGCATCCAATAGTATTCAATCAATGATGATGGTCTCCCACTAAGAACTCAACACGACAATAATTTAAAAGAATGGCTTATTCCTGGCAAAAAAGGAATTACATTAAGAAGCAAAAACATAAGTACTTTTTTTTATAGAAAACCAATTAGAAAAATATGAATGCCAGGATTTAAAGAAATAGAACAAAAGGTATTTAGAAATGCCAAGAAAAAAGCAGAAAAAAATAAAATTGAAACTGGAAAAATAATAACTGCATATAAAAGAGTGGGGTGCTCAATATCAATTGTTATAATTTCTTACTAGTTCTATTCCAAAATGCAGAGTTTGTGTAAAAATGTAGTACAGAGGACCCCACGCCTTTACCACGATGACATTAATTTTCTAGTTAATCATTTTATTCTTATATTAAGATTTATTTCTTACTTTTTAGTTTGATAAAAAAGCATGTTTCTTAAAACTATAATTTAAATTAATTGTGCTTCAAATACGTCAGACTGAACAAATTACGTATTATCACAACAAATGCCAAATCTAATAATAACACACCAAGTTGGCAACCCTGATTGGTAATTGCGTCTTATTGCAACCTATTAGCTATATTATATGAAATGAAGCACCTGGCAGCCAATTCAGTGTGTACCACACATAGGAAATCGGGGTGGCCAACTCAGCGAGTTATTTAGAGTCAGCGATTGTCGCAAAAATACACAAGTACCCTCCGAGTTCCTGTGTGTTGAACGTGCTGAATTGGCAAACAGGTGCTTTGTTTCATATAATGTCACCAATTGGTTGTGATAATACGTAAGTATATACCAAGATTTATGTTTTTTCACTTGTGTACAACATACCTGCATACAGGAGTTTTTGTACCCAAGCTGTATTAATTTTTGGTACTTTCATAATATTGCAACCATATTGGTGAAATTATATGTAATACAACACATGGTAGTCAATCTGGCGCATACGACACATGCAAAATCAGGGTCACCAACTTGGCACGTTATCTTGAACATTGGCATTGTTGTGGTAATATGTATCGTAAAATCTGGTGTATGGTGCACACTTTTAACACAAAAAATAAGATTGAATTTTATGCGTGCACGTTATATACCAGGTATAAAAATAAGAGCTTTAAAAAATGTGAGCACAGGAAAAAAAATTAGATTTCTACATAGATCAAAATAATGGTTATTTAAAAGAAATGGCATTCCTTATGAACTTAAAGGGTTGCACTTCTAGATGTATACTATTTTTTACTAAAGCTTAGAATAAATGACTTTCAAACTTTAAGAGCATGACTCGCATACATCTCAGGTTTCTTCATGAAAATGGGGGTGCACATTTTCAGCAAATAAACATAAAAATTAAAAATTGCTACTTGAAAGTATAAGTGCATGTAATACGATGGTATACATGATATGCCAGATTTTATGGTAAAAACATAATTTTTCTCTATCTTTCTTTAATGAGTAAAAGCATAAAATATATTTATATTGGGTTAAATATAAAGAATCTGATATATATACTTCATTTATTTTCATCCAAATAAACAAAACACTATAGTCACAATAAAGGAACCATAAAATAAATGTAATGAAATAATTTTCCATAAGTTTACCAATAAGCTAGAAAAGTTCTTTAAAATCTACAAGAAATTAGTCTCTTAAAAAGATTACTAATTGAAAACAAAAATTTATTTTGTAGGCTTGCGTTTTTCAAGACATGCAAGCTATTTTAAAGTTCAATATGAAAATAAAACTATTCCAATGTAGCAAAGGAATACTTAAATTATTATTTGCCTATAAGCAAGTGCCCAAAAAATCAACAATGTGACTTATTATGAATCAAGTAAATTTCATTAAGATATGTGACTACCCAAAATTCGCAGTTTTGGTGAAAATTTTCAAAAATTACTTTTGTGTTTTTATTTTAAAGACTATACATTTAAGATTCCAAAAACACTCTATTTTTGTTTCTATGATATCTAGAAGCAAAGTTATAGCATAATTAGTAAACTGGAATTGGAGTTAACAAAACCAGATGCTGATCCCTACACAAAATATTTTTAAGATATTGAATTTAATTTTTCAGAACATGTATTATTTAGTTCTATCTGTGTTATGAATCAAACTCTAATCTCTGTGTATATACAGTGAACCCAAAAAGTGTTCGTACACTTGCAATTTCCTATAAAATTTATTGTTTCCGACTAATAAAAATTAATATTTTGGAATTGTAATTTTTTTTTATCTGTAACTTGTTCTTGGTGGAATGACATAATTATTTTTTTAAAAATTGTATAACTATTATTTTTAAAAATTCATAATCAAAAAGCTCCTGAAAAATTACGCCATTAAAGTCTTAGAACACTTAACAAAAATCTCAACATAGCTTTAAATATTGTATTTCTTTCTTAATTTAGAACTTAGTAGGATATCTTTTAGTGTCCACAACAACTTTTGGACATCTTGATATAGATTTATTGAGTTTTTGTAATTTCTGCATTGATTTTCCTCCATGCTTCTGTGATTATTGTTTTTACTTCCCATTATGTGTTTATATGTCATGTTTTCTTTTTATTTTAAATCTAGTTCTCCCCAAATATGCTCTGCTGGGCTAAATAAATTGATTGAGGACGTGTTTTCAAACTTTTGGGTACAGTTATAGAGACACCAGCAGTGTACATTGAGAGCAGTTCGCTTGGCGTCATTATCCTGTTAAAAAATGAAGTCGTCTGAAATATCCAAATTTTGAGAGGATAATTTAAAATTTCTCTTTAAAATATTTAAATAGAGCTCATGATTCTCAATACCATCAAAAAATACCAAATTACCTAATTCCTGAAGCCTATTTACACCCCCCTCCCCTGCAAGAACACCTCTGTGTTGAATCATGGAGGTGGAGGAGCTCTTGTTCCACATAAATTCACTGGATTAAATGCCTCATTTTTTCCTTTAAAACTATTATATGCCCATCAGAACCAAAAATGTTGAATTTTCTGTCATCCCAATCACTTTCCTGTCAATTTTGAATTTTCTGAAACTTAAGTCACAAGAATCTAGTTGGATGAATGAACCTTGGAAGTGGAAGTGTTCTTGCGTGGGGGCGTAAATCAGCCACAGAATTAGGTAATTTTTGATGGTATTGAGAATCATGAGCTCTAGTCAATATTTTAAAGAA